>BLXL01000007.1:0-11312 GCA_023170135.1 Acarapis woodi
AAATTTATCGTTTTTATGAAGATACATTGGTCGAATTCGAAACTGACAAAGAAAAACAATTGAGACGTGTCTTCAATCTTTATCAGAGACAACTTTCTATTCCCAGTATTCAACTCGATCACACTTATGAAGATTTAAAAAATTGGGTTTCAAAAATAATAGAAATTTACCCAACTATAAAATTTGATCTCGCGCTCGTTGAAAATGCTTATCGAAAATCAAAAAATGAATTCGAAAAAATAAAGCCTTTTGAAGAAAAATTAGCTGATAATCCAACAATCGAAAATTATTTAGCATATTTAGATTATGAAATCATGCAAAAAAACCCGACACGAATACAATTTTTGTTCGAAAGAGCAATCACCGATCATTGTTTGAACAGTGATCTTTGGATTAAATATTTAAAATATTTGCAAGATAATCTCAACTTTTTTAATGTTTTAGAAGGAATATTGAAACGTGCGGTACGTAATGTAGTATGGTGTGTCGACATTTGGATAGAGTACATTCGTATAATTGAAAGATTTGATAGGACCGAACAAGAAGCACAACAAATATTTGAAAAAGCACTCACTTCATTAACAAGTGGTGAAGATTGTCGCAAAGTATGGCTTTCTTACTTAGGGTATAAACGCAGGCAAACTAATTTCGGTGATTTAAAACAAGTTGATAAGTTGCGTAAAAATTTTGATGCTTGTATTCAACATTTGAACAAAATCGAAAATTCTGATCCATATTTTACAATTTCAATCTACCAAGCAAAAGTCGAAGCTAAATTTTGTTCAAATATCAATAAATCAAGAAAAATTTGGGACGAAATAATGACTTTTCATAAAGAATTAGCAGGTGATCAGGTAAATTATTGGCTAGAATATGCAAATATGGAACGAATGTATGGCGACAACCAAAATTACAAGAAAGTTATGTTAAAAGCATTAAATTATTGTCCAGAAAATTTTGATTTATTGGCCAATCAACTAATAAAAAATTCTGAAGAAGAATTTGATAGTATAAGTGAGATTGATGTAGTAAAGAAGAATGTCTCAAGTATATTTGAGAATGTCGTTAAAAAATATAGAGAAAAACAAGAAATCTGTGGTAAAGGTGTGAAACGCAAATCGAATACATCTTCTCAACTTGATTCAAAAAGTGATAAAAAACTTAAGATTGAGCCAGCTAAACCTTCACCTCAAACAATCGAATTTAAAAAACCTGCATCTGATGCTAATGAATTGAACACGATAATTGTTAAAAATTTAGATTATAATCTTGAGAAAAATCGTTTGATGCAGGAATTTTCGAAATTCGGAGATATAAAAGACATCCGATTGGTACGAAAATATAACGGTAAATCAAAAGGATTTTGCTACATAGAATATTCATCAATTGAAGGGGTGAAAAACGCAGTACGTAATGATCGCATGCTTATTGATGAACGACCTGCATTTATAAGCGAAATGAATAAAAATCCTGAATTTAAATATAAAACCCATCTTGAAAAAAACAAACTATTTGTTTCTAAACTGCCTCCTAAAATAAAAGAAACCAAACTAAAAGAAATTTTTAGTAAATTTGATGGTTTTAAAGATCTTCGTTTAAATACGTATCGAAATGGATTCTCAAAAGGTAATGCTTATGTTGAATTTGGTACAGATCAACAAGCATCTAAAGCATTGATACAAACAGATAATATGGAGATTGATGGCAAAAAAATCTCTGTTCAATTAAGTGACCCGCCAAAAAAAAATAAGGCTACCATCAATGAAAAAACGCTTGGAGATGCTGTATTTAAAAAGCCAGCGGCTATTGGGTAAGTTTTGAAATTAGTAAATTTTTCTCAAAATTTTAATTATTTTTTCTTCTTATTAGACAACTCAAAACAAAAATTCAGATCTAATTATTTAACTGTAATTAATGATTGTTCTTGTTATTTTGTAAATTCATATATCATTGTTCAATTCGCTTGTATTAAAGATCAATTACGAAAATATTATTTATTTTCTCTATATATAAAATAAAACATTCATATTCGTTTTCATTATTTGCAATCATTGATTTATAGAATTTAATAAATGCTAAAAAAATGACAATGTTACTCATTGTAAAATTAATGGCAAAATTAATATTTTGAATACAAAAAATTGATCCTTTATATATTTTTTTATTATCACATGCATTATAAAATGAGACATGTAAATAATATTTCAAAATTATTCCGCAATTCATCCAATTAGCGCTTATTGCATAACTTGAATTTAAGAATATCCTTTTTGCTAAGCCGAATGCATAATCAATTTATTTATTAATCTAAAGCACTGAAAATGTGAAAAGAGGATCGACATATGTTTTTCAACAAGTTCGGTGGGAGAGTACTTAGAATTTCTTTTATGGATAATTTTAATAGAAATTTACTTCGAATCGTATCTATTTTACAACTTGATTTATTGATTTAACTGATGTTTTGCACATAAAGATATTTTTCAATGCATATTCTATTAACATATTAATTTAGATTTTAATTAATGAGTGATAATTGCTAATTGATACTTATTTTTAAATATCAAAAACAGTTTTTTTTTTTTCTGAAAAATCTTTAAACTTTGGTGCTTTATTGTCCTAAACTCATGGGGAGGCACAAATCATTAAATTGAATTTTTCAGCAAAATTTTCCATTCACTCAAATTTTTCCTAATTTTATTTTTTCAGCATTCGTGCAACTATATATTATTTATTCATGTGTATTTGAATCAATTTAAAATAAAAAATTAAAAAAATTAACATATTAATTTTAATTTAAAATTCCTCATTTTACTACTTTTTTTGAGTGTATCGACAAAAAAGAGAAAACGGAAATTAATTTTTTTCATATTTAATTTTATATTTATTTTGAAATTAAATAAATTTATTTATCAAACTTTATTTAACAGGCAACATTGCCCGGAATTCATTTCAAATTCATGAAACGACGATCAAAATAATCTATTTGTGATTTTTATCATCGCAACTTAACTCTCGAATGCTTAATTGAAAGTATTATGATTTTTTGCTTCGTTGTCTAAAATTCTTTTTACTTATAAACTATTGAGTGTTTTCAGCTTAACCATAAATAAAATAATAAACAAGGTTATATTTTATTATTAAGATAAGAAGAATTCATCAAAATGAAACTGTCAAAAAATTATTTTACGGTCCTATTTTCACTATTTGTTTTTTCGATAATGTTTATAGAATCATCAAATGCTTGCAGCTGTCGTCGAATGACAATCGATCAGTACTTGAATCATTCGGATTATAGTTGCACCTTCAGAATCTTAGAAGAAGTTGAGAAAGAAGAGCTGCATTCAATTTACTATAAAAGTAAGAAACTAGATTGTGATAAAGTTAATGAGGCTGCTGAACCTCTGGTTGGTGCCAATATAACTGAACCAATCACAATACGAACTTCAAATCAGGAGTCAACTTGTGGCATAACGTTATCAGTGAATAACACCTATAAAATAATTGGACAAGTAACCAAGGAAGAAATTCTGGTTTTTCTTTGCAATTACGTCCAACAAATTGATCCAGAATTACCTTGATAAACTTAGATTTCTTGTAGATGGCTGATCATTTAAGCTGAAGATTTTTTTCATGCTTAATTATCGCTTTAATATATTTTAGTCTTAATTATTACATATTAGTATAGAGAAAAAAAAGATTAAATTTATGATTTAGTTAATTATTTATTGAAAATAAAAAAAGATGCATAATTATTTTTCTAAATTTATTATAAGTAGAAAAATTAAAAAGCGCACTTTTTATTGATGATGATAACTTTGAAAATTTTTTAATTAGATTACCATTCACTTTAAAATTTATATAAGAAATATTGTTTTTTTCATTAGTTAAAAACACTATTCACACAATCCTTATCTACATATTCCGATTGAGAAACGAAAGCAAAGTTGTTGTATAGTGAGTAAACGCTTGAGAATTTCGCAATGAATGTCTTTCACAAGGATAAATCTAATTTAAATAAATAAATAAATTTGTTTAGAGTGTTTGAAAAAAAAATCACTTTTTGAATCTCACCTGTAAATCATATGGTTTATTCGCTTTTACAAGTTCATGTATCAATTCGACAGAATGTCTGACAAAGATAAATACAAACATAAGTAATTTCATTTAAGGCATGAAACTTTTTTTGAAAATCTTACCTAAAATGAACATTTTCATCGTTTAAACCATGAATAATCAAAAGACGATTTTCTTCATTCGGAAAATTGCTAACATGATTCAAAATATTACCTTTTGCATAACCGTCCTCATTATTTTCAGGTGTATCCATGTATCTTTCAGTGTAACCAGTGTCATACAACAGCCAATTAGTGACTGGAGCTCCAGCTATAGAAAGGCGAAATATATCAGGTCGTTTGGCATAACATAAAAGCGCTAAATATCCGCCATATGAATAACCATGAACAGCAACTTTATTTAAATCAATATAATTTGTGATCGATGCTAACCATTGTAGAACCTCTACCTGATCCTCCACTTCAACTTGACCTAATCGCCTATTTAAATGGCTCGCAAAAACGATTCCTCTATTACTTGAACCACGACAATCCATCACACAAACAACATAACCTTGTGATGCTAACAAGTGTCTGCTAAATAATCTAGCAGATCTAAAAGTATTAGTCACTAGCTGAACTGATGGTCCTCCATAAACTTCGAGTACACATGGATACTTTTTATCAGCTTGCATAAAATCCGGCTTGTAAATAAGTCCGTAAACTATGTCACCAGATTCTTTTAATCGATAAGAAAACAGTTCAGGTCTAGAGAATCCAGGCAACATTTCAAATTGTTCTAGACAGCTAACAAATGTTCCATCAGATTTGACAATTTTATTTGACATAAAATAGCCAACAAAATAGGAAAAAGGTAATTTATCATTCGAATGTCGAATCATATTAAGAAAGCCGAATGGTGGTTTACATATTGAGCTTTGAATGTTGAGAAATGAATTATACTGTTTGTTGAAGATAATTAATGAATTCGAATAACCTGATGTGGTAAGTTTTTTAATAATTTCTTGTTCGTTATATAAAGAAATGACATATAGCTGTCTTTCAAGTGGTGAATCTTTAAGACCAATAAAATAAACAAGACCATTCTTATTATCCAACCAAACATCCTCACAATCTACCTCCCAATTTCCACTTGTTAATTGGACTTTGCTCAATAGTATACCTTTTAAAGGTCCATTGGCTTGTGAATTAATTGATCCCACTAACTTCACTGAAATTTTATATAAATGTCTATAACCTGATTCTCGAGATACCCAAACGAATGTAAGCACGTCATCTGCTTTTATAACCTCATTATTTTTATTTTCATCGACCACAAACTCACACACCTGTGTGACATTAACCCAAATCGAACTGGTTTCTTCATAAATTATCTGTGTTTCGAATTGACCAGTCACACTAATCATAAAAACAAGTAAATTATGTTGCTTTCTATTCATCATTTGCACCACAATTGAATCTTGAGTAAACCATTTACAGCTGATTAAGTACTCATAATCAGAATAAATTTGTTTAAGGTCATTTATGTTATTAAGGAAATCTATGTGCACGTTACAAAATTTGTTTGAGTCTGTATCATAACTAAAAGTTGCGATTTTTAGTATGGAGACTGCATTTTTTTTGCCTGCAAATTTCAATGAATATAAATATTGGTGAAAATTATTTTCAATATATTAAAAACATATACAATGTGCATTTTATGCAGAATAAATTACCTGGTCTAGGATATCTATAATCTTCGACCGAGCCATCGAACGCTGAGATTTTGACAAGTTCTACATCAGTCTCGTCAACCTGTTCGAATAAAATTTTAAATTGATTTTGATTAGTTTTGCAAGCTGGCTGCCACCAGAATCCTACATATCGGTTAAATTCTTCTTGTACTATGTAAGAAGGCAATCCTGAAATAAGTATTCGGTCTGGTTCATCAGCTTTGTTATTTGTCAGTTGCAATTCTACGCCTGTTTCAATATTTAATACAAATAGATCATTTGAACAGACATAGGCGACTAAATTTGCATCTGATGGACAGATTGTTGGATTGATTTTGGCTTCATTTTTTTTGCTAGGTAATTTAATAGGCAGGTATGGAGGGATACCATTATCATCAAAATAGTAGAGTGATTTTTTCAAATGATAAACAAATCGTCTTTGCTTTTCATGAAACTCATAACTACTGATACCTGTAACCATCATTCGTTTACGTTCGAATTGCAATGCTTCCTCAGTTGACAATTTTTCGTTTGAATCTTCAGACTTATCCAGTAAATCAGAGCACAAGAGTTCATTCCATTTAAAAGTTGGTAAATTTAAGTTATCGTGACCAGCTATTTGATCTATAGGCTCGTAATTTACATTCTGTCTGTTTCGATTGTTTACATTTTCATTATTCAAACGAATGACATCGTGATTCAATCTTTCCCGATTCAAATTTTCGCTATAAGAAATATTGTTTAATATGACATCATTCAAATTAATTTGCGAAGATTCACTATTCTTAACATCACAGTAAAATAGTGTATTTTTTGTAGTATTATTTAATGGGCCGATCGAATAAATACGCAAACCTATTTTTTCACCTGTTTTCGAGTCGAATAGATTGGTAATATTGTACGAGAAGGATGGCTTATTCATGCTTTCCTTTACCTTACGATGCATATCCTTTACCAGGTCTCCAAGTTGAGACCACTTCTTAGTTTGGTCCGATTCGAATGGCTCAGTCAACATTTTTGATTTTTGGACTTAAAATGATAAACAATAAACTAATTTTTTTTTTGTTGAATCGAAAGAAATATAAAAAATATTTGAATCTAAAAATTTGAAATTGAAAAAATACAAAATCTTTTTATCTAAATGGTAGAAATTATAGTTAAGATTTATAATGTAAACAAAAGTTTCTGGTACCCTCACTTTTACATAAACAAAGCTATTTTCACTACTATAATAAATGAATGTATTATTTTTTTTCTGCTTAAATCACGATTTATGAAATAAGAATCCTTGTGAAAATAGCCGTTATTTAACTATAAATGCATTTAAATTTTTGAAATGTCTACTGCTAAATTTCATACACGTGCATCATATTCATATTGTTTCTCAAAAATCATGTATAATAATAAAAGATAAAAAAGATCAGATTATAAAAAAAGAAAAATTTTAGATTTAAAAAAAAACTAATTTTATTTGATAAACAGATAATATATAATTTTCAGTAATCGTGAATCGAATAAAAAGTGCGCTCCACGTTCCAGAAATAATTCTTAAAATTAGTAATAATTCTTAAAATTAGAAATGCAATCTCAAAAATTCTATAAATATATATAAAGTTTGATTTAAAAAAAAAAAATATAAACTATTATTAAATATGAGTGATTTGAATTCGTTTATTAATTGGCTTAGATTTGATTAGAACACCATCTTTCTTTGGTAGCTCGTGATGATCATTTGTCAATTGTGAATTCAATTGGTAATTCGATACTCTTCTCTCCTGTTTTATATTTAATTTTGAACCATTTTGTAATCTTTTATCAATCGATCGCAAATAGAGGTCGATCTCTCTATTTCTTGAAAATTTTGCATAGCAATCTGCTTCAATTTCCTGAGCATATTTAATCGAATAGAATAAATGTTCATAATATAATGATCTATGTCTTGGACATTGACCATTCAATATTTTGACTAAAATTTTCTTTATAATCTGTTGACGATATTCATAATTCAACATAACCTGATCAATTAGTTGATTTGTCTTTTTTGGTGCATTTCCTAGTCGCGTGTTTAAATTATTAATCATTCGCAGTAGACGTCTTTGTTTAAATTTTTGACGGATTTGTTCAATTTTTTTTACGGTCATATGAAAATATTCTTCCTTACTTTCGGATAGATAAAAATACTTTCTCTCAATTTTATGAGCAAATTCGTATAATGATGTTTTTCTTCGTTCATTTAATAAATTGGACGACAAATGATTAGGTAAAATGATCTTCACAATACTGTTCACAATACTTTCAACAAAGTCACTGCGCATGTGAGATGAGATGCTTAATTGCCAATCTTTAAGTACATGGAAAGCACCGGAAATACTTTTTTGACATTCGTCAGTCATACTACCGACCGTCATGTTGCCCTTGGTAAAACCAAATCAAACAATTTGAAGAAATCGATGAATTCGAAACTACTGAATACGTACGCTGTGAAATTTTTTACAATTAAAAAAAAAAATTTTTAAACGTTTTATTTGAATAAAAAGGAATCTTTTGTTATTTCTGAGAAAGCACACACGATCGCACTATTCCATAAATAATTAATTAACAATTAATTTGATGATCCGATTAGAGAATAAGATTTAAGGGTGTTATTATGCATAAAAGAATGACAGTAATTCTCTTGTGTACAAACAAGCACCGAAAAACACGTATGGGTTTACAGGCAATGAGCTTGAAGTGGCACAGAATGAGCATGGTGGTGAAGTGTTTTGCGTTGTACTGCAGATGGCATTATAAAAAAATTCTACGAAAAATTATCTCAAAAATAATTTGCTTTTTCCGGTTATATATTTTACATAAAAGGACTTAGCTCTTTAAATTACAAGTTTGTATTTGGAATATGGCGCTAAATATATCCCACATGCATCTGACAACTTATTAGATCTTTTATAATTTAAGAAGATTCAAATATAAAAAAAAAAGTTTTCTTATTTAAAAAATTGTAAGCGTTATTTGAAAATGAAACAAATTTATTGTTCGATTTATTCTTACTATTTACAAAATTAACAAAATTATGACTTGTGGGATTAAAGAGAAGGAAGTGTTGGCGATGAGCTGTTATTTTTGAAATAATCGAAAACTATTTCCTGTGTATACCATGTGTGTCAAGAGACAGGAAGGGTGTGATGTGTATTAAAAATTCTAAATTTGAAACTTTTAAAAAAGTTTTCGTTTTTTTTATACAATAGGTTATTTGAAAAATTCAATATCTAAAAACCAAAATTCACAGGTAATGGTATACATAAATTATAAAGAGCAGCATTTTCACATCATTTGAGAAGAGAGCTTAGTAATCAAAAATTTTATATACACAAAAGAATGACATATGATACAAAAGAATGAATCAACAACTACAAATCGCATTTACAACATTCGAACTTTGTAAGTTACTTCTAGAAAGTCGAGACTCTGTACATTTATCATCACATATGAAAAGATAAGAAAATTATGAATCTCACTATATCAAATATATATATATCTAAAACTTTTCATTAATCACTTTATCATTTAAAATCATTTGGAATTTGAAAAACGCCGTCCAAGATAGTTTTAAATAGATGTGTGCATCTAATCAAAATTTTCACTGGTACATCATTACATTACATAATATGTATTAAATTTATATTAGTATATATAGAAAATATAAATCATCTGAAAATCTGAAAACTTAAGAAACTTTCGACTCTCACTTAACTTAAAAATATATTAAAAAAGGTAAGATAAATTAAAAACCAAAAAAGAAGATTATTTACGTTTTTTGGAAATCGCTTTTTACGATTAGTAAAAGAGGTCCGTTTTTGGATGGTAAATAAAATTTTGAAATTTTTTTTTGATTATGTAACTAAGATTATGTTAGTGTGTGTGAAAAAGTAAATTCGATCTCTAAAGTTGCACTATTTATTACTAAATGTATTTAAATTTGATTTTTAATGTATATTCTAATCTTTGGGAAACAAATCATGCTGTGTGAACACTTATAGACCAAAAAAAAAGCAACTTTAAAAATAGAAATCTGATTAGAGAACAGGAGGGAGGAATCGAAGCAAACTAGAGAAGACTTGAATTTACACTGTATAATTGTCTAAAAATGAGGCCAATCGATAAGGAGAAAGCTAATGAGGCATCTTCTTATTTTTTTTAAATTACCTATCTACAATGTTTTACATAAATTTATTATTTGAACAGTTTTATCACTTAAAAATCAATCTATTAGTCAAAAAAGTGACGGATAACTTATTCTGTTCAGTTGTGGGTTGATTTTTTTAAAATATTGATATTTAGATGAAAAAAGGGTGGAAAACGATGAAAACTAGATGAAAAGATGAAACAATGTTCACGATAGGTGTAGCATATGAAATCTGATAGATCGGGGTTGAAAAAAATAAATAGAAATGATTTCAGGATTGGTACAATGTTATTAAATCATTGTTTAAACCTATCCTCTACTATGTATACAAGTATGTTCAAATGATGATGGAAAGTATAATGAAAAAAGATGTATAGAAAAACTATATGCAGAAAAGAAATCTCATTGTCTATCAGATAATGAGAACAGAAAATAATAAACCGTAGAGGTAAGAAAAGTTGATTTTTTGAAATTTCTCAACTGATAAAACATTTTACAATTAATTTAAAATAAAATCCTAGGGACTTAATTCGAAAAATTTTTTTCCAAAGAGACACATATCAAAGATTATTTGTGATGTTATGCAGTTGATCATGCGGAGTCATTTCTTGCATTTGAGTTTGCTGCTGATTGTTATTAAACAACATGTCAGAACCCTGTTGATTCATTTGATTTATTGAATTTTGTTGTTGTTGCATTCCCTGTTGACCGGGCCAAAATCGCTGTTGATTGCTTTGCTGTGAAGTATATTGCTGATTCATGTTCATGTTACTTTGATTCATATTCTGATTTAAAAAACGCTGCTGCGGAGATTGTTGATACATTTGTGACATATTCTGTGAATTGATAAATCTAGTCTGATTTGGCTGACCTTGCATTCTCTGTTTGAAAGAAATAATGATTAGAAACGTTTCATTTTAGTCAATATAAGAATAAAATAATCTTCATCATTACCGATTGAGGCATTTGATTGCCAGTTTTTAGATTCATCTGCTGAGGTCCACCGGTGACTAAAATTTGTTGCTGACCTTGCATTTGTTGTCTAATCGGTATCTGTTGAATCTGGGACTGACTATTCATCATAGGTGGTTTGCTTTCGGGCTGTTGTTGCATTTGTGCTTGAAAATCTTTGCCAATTGGTCTATTGTTAAATCGAGAAGACTGCGTTTGATAGTTCCATTGCTGCGTTTGAGGTTGATTCGACATTGAGGGATGTGGAAGTCGATTCATTTGAGCTGAAGGATTACCACCAATCATTTGATTATTTAATTGTTGTTGTGCAGCAAGTTGCTGATTACCCTTACCATACGAGGAACATGGCTGCAAAATGTGTCAAAAAACCTGCTG
>BLXL01000011.1:0-10351 GCA_023170135.1 Acarapis woodi
GATGCAATTTATTGGCCGATTTAGAAGAAAACTATTTTCATCACCATACCTCTTTAGAATCAAATTCTATACTTACTAAGTCGAATACTAACATGCTATTTAAGGGTGCATAATGTGAGATTGGTGGAAATAGAAATGATATTAATTAAAATCTTATACGTATCCCATACAAAAGTATTTCTCAAATTTAATACAATAGCTTGACTAGCGATGAATGTTCTAAGTATTTCTTAATCAATTGAAAGTAGTAGAACTAGTGCTTTAAAGAATAAATGCCTGATATGTGACAATGCAAATATTTAATAAATCGGAAAACCTGATATTCATTAATATAAAATGCATATTGATAAACAGTTTTAATAAAACAAAAAAAAATCTGAATTAAACCCCAATAGTCAGATTTTAATCTCTTACTTATATAATCTGAAATATACATTTATTTGATGAATACAAGTGGTCGAATAATAATTTTATTAGAATTGAAGTATAAAAAAAGTAAAAAAACTTACACCAAAATTTTAATTTTAATGATAAAAATTTTCGACACACTAAAATAAAATACGCAAATATAATAAAGTTTTTTCATTCGAATAAAATAAAAATGCTTATTTAATTTAGTTAAAAAATTTAAGGAAAATCATTCAAGTATTTTTATTAATATGGGTAATAGGTTCAAAAATTATTTTAAATATTATATTTACACTATTATTTGATTGATTATGTATTTTTTTGTGGATGAAAAAAACAAATTTTATCTTTTGCGTTTTAAATTAGTTTGCGAATTGTTCGTTTCGTAAAAAGTGATCGCTAATTATTATCGAAATCCAAATCGATATTTTTAAAACTTAATGTCAAATAAAATCAAAGAAATATTTCAATTTTTTGTTTTAATTGAAATCACTTGTTCCTTTTTTTAAATTTTGATGCTATGAAAAAATAAAAATGGGTACTTTGAAAAAACTTTATAATATTTAATTTTAATCTTTATATCTAGACCAGATTTCAAAGTTCATCTGTCGCATCAAAAAAATTTAAAAGAATAGAATGTTTATTGTTATTCTTTTTAGGGAAAATAAAATCTGATTACAAATAATCTCGAGTACTTTGTTTTTGTTCATCCTAACTGAAAAAAGAAAAATGAAAAAATTTTTATGAGAATATTCTTGAAATAAACATGTTAAAATTTTTCGATAAAAAAAATTAATTTTCATTTTGTTGGATAAGTTTTTTGAAAAATATATTTATTTTTTTGTTCAATCAATTATAAAGAATAAAAAATTTGCGTATTTCAAAATATTTAATTTTGTACATTGGAAAACTACAATTTCGACAAGATCAAATCAAATTTAATAATATATATGATATTTAAAAGTCCAAACCAAAATTTTTTATTTCGGATAGAATAATTAAACTGAATGATTAATAAAATTATTAAAAATAAATACTAAAATATAAAAATTTTTGAATTTTACTATTATCAGATACATTAAAAATTTAAAAATTAGCTAATATTTACTTAAAATAGAGAAAAAAATTTATACCTTATTAATTAAATTAGTAATTTTGATTAATTTTTATTTGAACCTTAGATAAAAATTAAGTTTTCAAACCTGTATACCTAAGTAATTAGTCTTAAAATTTTTCAAATTCACTTTGCAATGTAGAGTTGGAAAAAAAAGTTTTAAAATTTACAAATACCTTTGAATTGTATAAAAATTAGTTTTTGTCTAATTATTTCTAGAACTCAAGTCAAAGTGTTTATAAGTATAATTTTGATTCCATTTAGTGTTTCTTTTATTAAATTATTGTTGAGTGTTTTTCCATTTAATTTTTTCTTTTTATATATATATATTTTTTTCTTTTTTTTTTGATGAGTTTTATTTTTAAGAAAATTTGAATTTAAAATTATTCTAGCTATTCTTTTTAATTTGATTAGACTTCAATTTTTCATTGAATGAATTCCCAATATCATGATATATGTAAAAAAATTCATTTTACTAATTTATAAAAATTATTTTTGCATTCCAAAAACATGAAATTTATCGTAAAATCGATTATTTAAAGAAAAATTTCAATATAAATTTGATTCAACATGATTTTAATTAGATCTTGGTAAAAATTTGATAAATTAATTATTTTATGGAATAAATTTAAGAATATATAAATAATTGTAATCTAAAGTGATGCAAAAACAAAGTACCGAAGAACTAAAAATTTGATTATTGTTTAAGTTTTGAAAAAGAAATTATTTTTTCGGAATTAAAACATCAAAAAAAAAATAATCGATAATAAAAATAACTGATAAAAAAACTTCACAATCTAAAGCCAGTTAATTTATAGATTTACCTTCTTTTATAGGTTGAATAAAAATTTTCTAAATCAGTTGTAATTTTTCATTCACAAATCCAAAAAAGAAACTTTTTTTTCAAATTATTAATAATTTTTAGCAGATATGAGAATAAAAGATATTAAAAAAGTTAATTTTTAAAGCTATTAAGTTTTATTATTCATCCTAATCGTCTATTTTCAATAAATCTTGTCATGATCGGTGACGATTTATCGAAAAAAAAATGTCGATGTTAGAAAAAAAAAATTGTCACGATCGATAGTCAACTAGTCTAATTATGTGTCTGGATTTTATTTTTTAAATTTTATTATCGAGAACCAATTTATAATTTATTGACAACTGACAGAAATTATTTTTTTATTTTTTCTGAGAAAAAAGTAGTCTTAAGTACAAAATAATTAATGATTCGATAAATTTTTAAATTTCTAAAGAAAATTAATAATTACAAATAATAAAGTCACAAAAAAAATCTAAAATATTTTGCAAACAGAATTCGATTTTAAAAACGAAGAAAAAAAATTAGGACTATGTTTACCTCTTTCTAAAAAAGAGAAAAAAAAAAGGAAAAATAAAAAAAAAAAAACAAAATTTAAAGATGAAACTTTTACAAATCGAAAATAATTTTTTCAACTAAAACGATAAATTATTTAAGTGATTCAACAAAATAGGTTAAAAAAGCTTAAATTGTTTATATATGTGTTCAAAGATAAAATTGAATGATTCAGCAGACAATTAGACTATAAATCATGAAAAGTGTCTGAATAAGATAATTTGAGCTTTATAAGTTTTTGAAATACTCAATAGTGAAATTTTTTTTTCATTTTTATTGGTTGCAAAAAGCCTCAATTTCAAATACTAGTTTATCATTTAGAAATTTAAGTAAATTATTCATTTAAATCTCAGAATTTTTTCGAATTAGAAAAAATAAACCCATTACTTATAATTTTTTTTTTTTACTTTGGTTTTTTTTTCACAAGGAGAGACAAAACTCATTCAAAGTTTTGAATGACAACATTTGATATTCAAATCTATATAATCTATAATGAATATAATAATTTGTTTAATAATATTCTCAGATTTTAACAGATTATTAATTAACTATTGAATTCTTTTAGACAAAAAACAAATCAAAAATTTGACCTTTTAATGACAAGTATTCAAGTTCAAGGTTTCTTGATTACAGCAATAAAAGTATTAATTTAAAAAAAAGAGTCTTAAATATGATAATTTAAATAATTAAAATTTACAAACATTTTAGTATGAAAATAAAAAGTTGTTTTCCTTTTTTCGAAAATATGAAACTTAGAATATAAAATTTTAAATAGTTTTTTTTTCGTCACATTATTTGAAAGAAAAATTAGTTTCATGGTTCGAAAAAATGTAATAAGAACTGAAAAAGTTCATTAATCTCACCTTTAGGGCGATAAATATAAATTTTTTTATTTTTATGAAAAAAAGGTATAAAATTTGAAGCATAGCAAAGAATAATATTAAATTTGAATAAATATCGAATTTCATTCGTTATGAGTTTGTAATCTAATTAAAAAATTAAGCTTTATTTGGCGCTAAAAAAGACCAATCATATAGCAAAAAGGAGGTGAAAAAAAGATTCTTTCGAAAAAAAAATAATAGAAAATTCATATGAATGTAAATTTAGAGACGATTCTCCGTAAAAAGAAGCTCTTAAAAAATTTTTCAAATAGTGATTCGTAAGTTATTATTCAGAACGGCTTCATATTCTATACAAAGTATAGACCAGATTGTGGCAACAGGACCTAGTATTTTTCATCATATTAATTTTACAAAAAGATAAGCAAATATATTTCAAGAAAGCACACAATTTTTCATATACGAAATAAAAAATATCGAAATCTACAATAAAAAATCATCAAATTTTCTTTTACATATTCGAAAAGTATAAGAAAATGTCCCTCGACGATTATGCATATACACCTACTTTGATAAAGAAAATTATAACCAATAAACTAAATGTGTGCATTGCTCGATTCGGATCTGCCTAATTAAAAATTAAATTTTTTTTTTTCAAATTCTAGGGACTGAATCTAAATAAATATAATTTAGAAAGATAATAATAAAAATGAGCTGATGTTTATGAATTAGCATATTTACTGCAAATGATCATCATTATGGATTATATTTTTTTCAATGCTCACTCATCAACAAACTTGGAACATTTTCACATTCTCATTGACGATATAGCCGAAATTTCTTAAGAAGTTTATCCTTCTTTAAAGTTCATTTTTTAGAGATCTATGAGTCAATTTCTCTAGTTGTTCATCATTGATGCTAAATATAAAATTTAACGTCAAAACCATTTTAAGATTAAAAAAATTATTTCGTCTTATCCTTCTCGTCTTACTCATTCAGTGTTAGTTTTTCGAATCATTATCTGCAACAATACATTAGAACCTTAAGTTCCAAAGGCTATGAATTACAAGCATTTCTTTATTGAATATTAATTTTGAATTGCCTGAAAAATTGCTACCGATCGATTGCAGGTTAAATTCTTTTTTCAACGTTTATTTCTCGTGAAAATAATTTAATTAATTTTGTGTATTAATCTTCGATTTATTAAAAAATTTATTAACAAAAAAAAAAATTGAAAAATTCAAATATTAAAATATTGTAAGAATGCCAGGACCTGTAAGTTTTTATTTAGATAAATAAATATTTGTTGTACACGATAAAATTAATTTAAATTATTTTATTGGACACAGGCATCTGGAGTAGCAGTAAGTGGTGATTCGAAGACCAAATATGAGGAAGTAAAAAAGGAAAAAAAACATAGATACGTAATATATCACATTAAAGATGAAAAAATTATTGAAGTTGAATCCACTGGAAAACGAGATTCTACTTATCAAGATTTTTTGAAAGGTAAATTAAAATTAGTTCAAACTCTAAATAATTCTTAAAAATAAACTTTTTTCATTTATATTATCAACTCATCAACATTAATTATACAGAATTAAGCAAATTCAAATCCGAATGTCGATATTGCGTTTTTGATTTTCCGGTTAGAGTGGATGTACAAGGTTCACCTGACACAACAAATATGAGTGTAGATCGGCTTGTATTAATGAGATGGTAAGTGCATATAATTTGATTATTGATTTTTATTAATTATTTTATTTTATTAATTGATTTTAAAAATTACATAGGTGTCCGGAAACAGCAAAAATAAAACAGAAAATGTTGTATTCCAGCAGTTATGAAGCACTTAAAAGATGTTTAGTGGGAATTTATAAATATATACAGGCATGTGAATGGGATGAAGCGTCAGAGGAATCGATTAAAGAAGCGTTTAAAAGTAAAAAATAAAAGAAAAAAAAATGAGACTTTGACTAGATAATAACCATAATGGCTAAAATTTTTGTGACCACAATTTAAATGTAAATGAAAGATGCAAAAAAAAAAATAATAATTTACTTATTTTAATTAGAAGATCCAATGACTTCAAAATATTGGCAAACAATAACTTTATTTTAGTTATTATTTGAATTGTTTTCTGTGGTGTTGAAAAATTTGCACTCAGATGTAAATTTTTAAAACAACTAAATCAAGAATCGAAGAGTGTAATTGAGAAAAAGAGTGGATCAACTGAAATCATCGCCTTTTTTCAATTTTATTTTTCCTTTTGAAAATATCTGCACATTATCTATATATTTATTAGTCGCATATATTATCACTTTCAATGAAATCTGTTTTATACATTTTAATTTAAATAAATTTAAAAAAATAAATCTTTTGATTCAAATTTTTATAATTTTTTGTAAACATATAAGTATAAAACTAAAATGAATTATTTATATATATTTGAAAGTAAATTATGACGATAATTTGTGAACAACTATTTTTTGGAATAAAAATTTATACATCCTTTTGATTACTTATCAAAGTAAAAAAATATAGCCATCCATCAAAAATTTTAAATTTACCACACTTTGAAGGCCAAATTAAAATAAAATTCAAACAAATTTGATTTGACTACTAATAAATTTGAAAAAATTTCTATTGATTCGATTGCGACAAAAAAAGTTAAAAAATTCCTAAAAAAATAATAATTTCGAATCTAAATTAGTAAAATAGTCAATGTTTAAAAAATGTTAAATTGAACTTGATGGATTCAATTTTTCGATTATCTAGTGAAATTTCATAGCACCTGAATTTCAAACTAACCGCCCTAATTTATATAAAAATAAGACTAAACAATTCGCAAACAGGTGGCAAATTATTTTTTCTCGTTGGAGATCTATTTATTTCTTATTGAATTTTAAATTTTAAAAGTGATCTTATTCAAAAATATGGAGTTCATCATTTATGTAGGCTGATGCGATCAATATTATGTTCTTTAAAACCATAATCTTCTAAATGAACTGAAAAGTAATTTTATATTTTAATTTCCTCAAATTAGAAAAGAAAAAAAAATCTAAGGCGTAAAGTCCGGTTCGATTATTAAATACAAGATGATCACTATTACTTTGTAAGTGTGCGAAAAGAGTAATATATTTAATTAATTTTTAGCACGACTTGCAATTCTAGTTATCAAAGTAAATATTCTAGATTTCTTTCAAACTGATGATAGCAAGCGTATTTCAAAACTGATAAAAAATTATCAAGCGAATCGTAAAACTTTTTGCACACACAAAAATAAAACCTAGAATATGATACATAATAAGGCATATATGTTGGAAATAGTACGAATAAAGCTTAATGAACTCAAAATGATGCAAATATTTTTTTTTTTACTAATAATTGATTTGACGTTTAGTAAGCTTTCTTTTAAACTGTTTTTTATGAAAAAGTGCAAAAATTATACAGAAAATAGTTTTATTCATAAACAGTTTTTTTTGTTCTCCACTATTATTTTTCTAATTATTAATTTAATAAAAAAATAAATTTTTAAATGAATTAAAATTAAGCGATTTAGTTAATATTTACTAAACTGATTGGTATATTCTGTAATTATAAACAATAATGATTATAAATGATTCATAGTTGCAAATTAAGAACTTTGATGTTTCTACTTCGAAACAGGCGTGAAAAGCCGGTTTATATATCGTTTCTTAAAGACTACTCAAAATATATTACGAATTGTTCATCCCCCGCTTGATTTCCCTTTTCATCTGGCACTCGCAATTTAATGATCGTCCCTCATAGTAGTATGAGGCGTGATTTTGCCAATTCTTTTCTTATTCCTTTTAGCATTTATACGTTGCTTTTGTTTAAATTAACGTGATCAAAACAAGAAAAAAAAAAAACAAAGGGTACCAAATCTTCGCCTTATTTTCTTCGTTTGATCGAAACCATACTTAATAATTGATCTAATTTACCTGGTTAATATACAAATTCATTCAAAGCATCTTGTAATTCTCAACGATTCTAAAGATGGTAAGTTTACTGCTTTGTTCTTCACTTCGCTTCAGCTTATTTAGATCAAGGTTTTCTTTAGATAAGAATTTGTTTTTATTTTTATAATTCCTTGCTAGTCTATCAGTTATCTCTTTGTTCGAATTTCCACTTATAATATAATCAAGACCTTGCTTAATCATGATTTGAATTGTCAATTGATCGTGTTTTGAGTGATATGAAAAAATCAAATGTGATCACTTCATATCTGGCCACTTCATCTTATTCTCTCTTTTTCTGTTATGTATTTGAATTTGTATACGTGAGATGTATTTTGAAATGCACATTTTCTTCGTGTTTCAATGTGTTTTTTTTTTAACATGTTGATTTTTTAATTAATTTTCACACAACATTGTCAATTTTCAGAATTTTATTTGTATAATTATATTATATTATTTTAATAATGTGTATTCGGATAATGAGTGACGATTTATCTAATCAATAAAAAAAAATTTTTTTTAATTTATATTATTTATATTATATGGATATTTATAATCTTACTAACATTTTTTTTTTGAACTCCTTTTTTGTTCAAATTCATCAACTGACAGTTATCGTTGAAGAATATTTTCAAAAATTATTTCTATACCTGTGATCTCCAAAAAATTAGATGAAATGGATTCATAAATTCATATAGTTGCGATTTGTTTTCTTATTTGCATTTCCGAAGAGTAATTTAATAATTCAATTAATAAAATTAAGATTTTCAATGATATTTAATTTCAGCTAATTATTTATGATGTATGTGTGCGACTGTTAAGGCTATTCGTAAGCTTCGGTCAATCAAGTTGCTTGATAGCGAAAAATCTATTTTTTTCCAATTAAATTATGCTCAAACTCTGCAGACGAACACAAGAGATGATTTGTTCATGAGAAATCGTTTATCGTCATCTCACAAATTTGCAATGAACTTTCGGCATTCATTCTGATCCGTTCAATTCTTTTACTTTTACCTTAGTGAAATCGATTGCAGTTTATTCAAAAGAATTTTTAATAAAAATTATATTATTTTATTTGAAAAATTTAAACACTTCATTTTTTATTTACTAACTATTTTCTAACTTAAAAATGGAAGGCATCTGGAGTAACTGTATCCACAAATGCGAAAACCACATATGAGGAGGTTAAGAAAGATAGACGCTTTAGATATATCATATACTACATTAAAGATGAAAAAGTGATTGAAGTTGAATCAACTGGTGATCGTGATAAGACGTATGCAGAGTTTTTGCAGGAATTAGATCAATTGAAAAGCGATTGTAGATATTGCGTCTTTGATTACCCAGTCCAAGTTGAAGTCGATGGACAACAAGAAGCATCGTCTATGAGTGTCAATCGTTTGGTTTTGATGAGATGGTGATACATTTTTGTGAATTTTTTTTTTGTTTTTTATTTTTTAATCTTAAATAATATTTTTTTCTTTTTTTTTTTTATAAAATATTACTTTTTAATTATATAATTCAAAAACGACTAATTTTTTTTTAATCATTATTAGGTGTCCTGAAAATGCCAAAATAAAACAAAAAATGCTGTATTCAAGTAGTTATGAAGCATTAAAAAGAGCTCTAGTAGGTATCTACAAATATGTACAAGCCTGCGAATGGAATGAAGCTTCTGAAGAAGAAATCAACAAGGCACTAAAGAAACAATAATTTTTTTCTAGATCCAATAATTCATTAAATTTGTGCTTCGAATTCACAACCGGCAATCAAGTGTGATTTAGGATTTTCTGTTCTTTTTTTCTTTTAATCTCGATCTTTTGTATAATTTCACATGATTTATAAAATTTAATTGAGACGATAACATTCTTCTCCAACCTTCTCCCCCACAATTTCTACCACTCTTTTATACACGTTTTTTAAACCCTTTTCGAGTATTTTTCAATGGTTAATTTTACCCTAATTAAGTTTATCGGATGAACAAGAACATTCCCTTTTATGTCTTAACAAACTACACTCAGCTTTGTTTATAAATAATTGATTTATTTTTATAAATATTTTTTTATCCATTTCTACTTGCTCTCTTATTCGCATAAAGGATTTCATCACTTTCAATTCATTTTCTTATTCAGATATAAAATTTTTCACCTTTTTTTTAAATTTTTCCCTTATTATCTTGTTTAGGAATGCGGTAAGTTAAAACTATAAACAAATTTCTTATATTTGAATGCACATAATAGTTAAAATTATGTAAAAATTAAAATACATAAATCTTAAATTTATTTACCTGCAATATCATTAGGTTTCTAAGATGCATAACATTTCTTTTTGACCAAACTTGAGGAACTTGGCCATCTTATTCACTATATAAAGAAAAATTTTCTTTTATTTTTATTTCGATTTAATCATATTAATAATGTATAAGTAAGCATGTTTCTCAATAAAATAATTGCGTCAAGTGTTTTGATTCGGGCTTTGAAAGTTATTTCTTTAAGCATCGAAATATTCATGTTTCTTTTATTTCATCCTTTGTTTTATCATTTTCAATCTTCATATTGATTATTATTCGATTCCAAGGCTAATAATTAATTGATCGTTTATGATTTAAATCTATAGTTTAGGTGAATAAAATTAT
>BLXL01000013.1:0-12732 GCA_023170135.1 Acarapis woodi
AAAACTAAATTAACGTTTGCATTTGTGTTTTCCTATTTGAAACCTTTTTTGAAATAACATGGTATCGGATGCGTTTATAGTGCAAAGTTCACAAATTCAAATCTAAATTTTATTTTTCAAAATACAGCCTTCCATAATTAACTCACAGTATTCAACAACAAGTTTTTTATAGACTTTTGGATTTGCAGCTAAAAATTTTTAGTTCGCTAATTAGAAATAATTATCTAAACTAATTGACTAAAAAATGATTACCTATTTTAATCGATTGAATTTTTTGAGTTACACTAACTTGATTGCTAATCTATTGTTGTAAGCGAATAAATAATATTAAACAATATTTGTACTGATCTAAATGCTCCAATATTAATGATGATTACTTTACTTATGATCAATTTTAAAATATGTACTTTCGGTGACCAAAAAAATGTAATATTAATTCGAAATGAATTTAAAATTTATATATTTATCTGATATAAAATTTGGTGTCAATTTGAATCGGTATCTAAATTAAAAAATTGAAAATTTCAAATAACAATTTTATTTTATTTCACATAACAGCTACTGTATTTTTTCCTAAATCTTTTTGATTAAAAAATCAGAGAACCATTGCCTATTTAAATCCAAAAAAAACTTCAAAGTGAAATTTCAATGAACTTAAAGTTATCTGACAATACTCACTCTGAATTTGCAATTTCGGGGTTAGTCTGAATCTTTTGTTATTAGATTTATTTTCTATTCAATTATTTAACATATAAACGGTTCTCGATTAATCAATTGCTTGAATCACGATATATTTTGGTTGAAATAAAATTAAATAGTGGTTATATTTATTTTATCAACTTTCTTAAAATGAAGACATTTCAATATCAAAATTAATATTTTAAAATAAATTAAAAGATGTATATGCATGTTAACGTGATAATAAAAAATATCTATTTTATACCACAGTTTTTAAAAGATAAATTGACTATTGGCCTTTTTTTCGAACATTAATTACTAATTGTGCACCATCCTACCTTAGCATTAGAATTTATTTTTCAATTCAAAAAAAATTTGAAAGTTTAAAACTAATTCTTGAAAAATAAAGAAAAATAGGAAAATTTTTTATTAAAAGTTACAAATTTTCAATTCAAATATTGAATTTGTGACAATTAGTTTATAAAAATTCCTTTCAAAAATTTTTAAAATTTCATGAAATTTCAGTTGTTATATTATTTTATGTCTCTTGTAGATAAAGTAAGTGTTTGAAATCACTTTTGATTTGAAGGTGCAGCTTCGATAGGTACCAAAATTTTTTTTTAATGAATTAATCATTTTTTCATTAAATATAATTTTGAATTTTTTATATTCTATTTGCTTAGTATTCAGCAAAATTAGATGTTAAATATATTTTGTGATTTAATTTGTAGCTCAAAGCTTATTTAAAGCTAAATTTTATATAATTTTTTTAAAAAAATTGCATTGATTTCTTTTGTAGTATGGATCATTTTGCTTGGTAATTATTTTTGATTGCCTAGTAAGTAAGACAATTATAAGACCGTGAAATCATTTAAAAACAACTGTTTGATATCATTGATTTTTTAATTAAGAATAAATTTTGTCGTTTAATTTTGTTAAAAAGATTTTTTAGTTTTAGTAGCCTTTATTATCAGTAATAATATATTGATTCTTAATAATAGAGTCAATAAAACAAAAATATTTTATTTGTTTGACAACTAAGAAATTCGAAAATTTAGATTTCTTTTGAAAAAATTTTTAAATTAACCATTTAAAATATTCGAAAAACATTGGTGTATTTCTTTCCAAGTAATATTTTATATGTACATTTACTGATTTGACATGAAAATTTTAATAATTTATAAATTAGAGATTTGTTAGAAAGTTCTAAGACAAAAAATTTACTTCAAATTCAGATTTTCGATCCAAGAATTTTTTTTACTTACAAAATTAAAAAATTTGTTTTTTTTTCGATTTGTTGTATTCTTAAAAAATTAAATAAAAATACATTAATTTATATAAATTAAATCTTCCCAGTCTGAGTTCAATTTATTTCGTATTAGAACTTAAAATTTTTGTCTGATTTTATCACACAAAGTTATGTTCAAGAATTGAAAAAAAAAATTTTAATATACGACTGTAACATTATAATTACAAAATTGAATTTTATTGAATTAATAGTATAAATTGATATGACATCACCGTCAGACTACATGATCTACCGATCATATTTTGACGATTATCTTTAAAATTGATGTGAAATTTTTCAATACCAGATTTTTGTTTCATTGACAATAGTTTTCTTGCATTTTTACATTTTAGTTTTATTTTTTTTTTGCCCTTTTTTCTTTTTTCTCAATTAATCTTTGAAATTTCGCAAATTTTTTATGCATCATTGTTGTTGCCATTTTAAAATTAATTTTATGTTTATATTTAATATTTTTTTTTCAAGAAACAATCAAATGCATACTGAGGCCTAATTTCTGAGTCTACTTTGCCCTATCAATACAATATTGTGAATTTATCAACTCTTTAAGCCCACAGGGAAAACTCGGAATTATTTTAATTTAGTGAAACTAAATTGATAAATTTCCTTAAGCTAATTAAATGTTTTAATGCATTTTTATCTACAGTCTTCAATTAATTTTTTGTGATTATATAAATATATATGAACTACTTTATCTCATATAAATACTAATGATACAAAAATAATTAGACTTCAAATATGTTTTGCTATTTTTTTGGCTAATTTTTAGAGTTTTTAAAAAATGTAAGTGAGTGAAATAAATTTGAAAAAAACATAAATAAAAATTTATTCAACTAATCGAATCAAGTTTAGATGATGAACTAATTGTATCGTAAAATATATTTTTTCAAAAAAATTTATTTTTATGTTCATTTTAAACTTATAAAGAGATTAAAAAAAAATTAGAACAAGGAACAAAAACAATTTTTCGAACTAATTTTAGCCAAATGTGATTATTATGTATTTCAATAACTTGGAAAAATTTTTTTTTTGTAAAACTGACAATGCATATACATTTTTTTAAAAATCTAGTCGCTTTTATTGAGCCATTCATCTAAACTAACTGATTTTTCTCATATAAGCCTAATCTATTGCATCATAAGTTTGCTGGATTTATGCTGATTTGTCGTACTTAAATATTTTCCTTAATAATTAACAATACTTTTATCAATATACACATACTGTTTAATAAAATACAATAATACAATGTTGGACAAACCTATAATAAATGTGTTTCATTTTTATTTTGATATTCAACGCATAGTAGAATAGGTACTATTTGAAAACATATTTCATGCAAGATTTTGAATTAAAAACTTTTCTTACATGCACAAACTAAATATGCCATGTGATCAAAATTTTTCGTCTCGACTAATGAAATAAAAAAAAATTTTTTAAGAAAACAAGACTTGTTTAATTCAATTTTCATATTTTCTTTTAATTGAAAGATTTATGCATTTGAAAAGTAATTTGGCTGGTGAATCTATATTGTTTATAGTAGAATAAAAACTAGAATAAATCTTTTTATTGAAAAACCTTGAACAAAATTATCGATATCATTGACTTGGACGCTTTATCTAGTATTAGTATAGGCTATTTTAATTCAATAAATGTTAAACAATAGATTTGATGTATAAAGAATTAAAATTTTAGAATAAAGATAAAATTTAATTAAATTACGTTACGATTATTAAACAATAAACAATAGTAAATGGATATTAATAAAATAATTTTTATAATTTCTTATTGAGCAATACAATGATTGTATTAGTTCATTCAAATGATTATTGATTTTTTTCTTGAACCTAAGAACAGAATAAAAATACAACATCTAATTGGCATATTTTAGTCTCACAATATCGATGAACCATTTTCATCGGATTTTTTTATAAAATAGTGAATCAGTTCGGATATATGATATGAAGTATTTGTGAACTGAAACAAGAATAAAAAAAGTATATATAATAACTTGATAACAAGTGCGCAATTGAATCAAATTGAATTTTTTTTCTTTTTTATTTGCTCATTTCTCAAATTTAATCGAATTGAACTATTAAATTAAATTTAATTTAATTATTAATTTATCTTGGGATAAATTTTTAACTCATCTATGATCCGTTGAAAAAAAAAAAATCTCTGTTTTTTTTCGCATTCGGAAAAATTCCCTTTTACTCTACATATCTCTAAATTTTAAGATTTTTTATAATTTAATTATTTCATAATTTTCTGAATCGCGCAAAGACATTTATTCTAGAATCTAAAGCAAAGATGAATTTAAGGTGTTATCTATTAGCTATTTTATAAATTGATTCTTATATATCACTTTTTTTTTTAAAAATAAAAAAATAATTTTTCGATAGTCAACATATTCCAATTTCGGGTCTTATATCTATTGAATGAATTGCGAAATTATAATTTTAGATAAATTTTTTTCTTTTTGTTTTTTCATAATATTTTTAAGAACCGCATTCATCTCACTTTTTTCGCATTATTGCACTTTCACGTTTAAATTTTTATAAAAATTCAATTGAATTGAAATATACCCATTAAATATATACTATTATCCAAAAAAAAAAATTGATTAAAGATAGCTTAAGGTGATTAAAATGATAAAATCTTCAACCCTTTTAAACCATTTAAAATAAAAAGTAATGTTATTAATTTAAACTTCTTGTTATAGTAACAACAGCAATACGATGTTCTATTATTATGAATGAAAAGGCTCGAATTATCTACTCGTGATTATATACACGTTAGTAAATTATTTTGTGATGTTTTTAAGACTTTAGCGAAATGTTGGAGCATTAAATAAATTCAAAATTAGTGAAAGATTTAAAATGTTTGTAATCGGAAAAATCAAAGTTTTTTTTTTTTGATTTTACAACACAAGCCAATTTTTGAACTTCAAAATGATGGAATATTGTGCCGTTTGCTCAAAGTGCCTTAATGACCAACCCGTTTTGATTTGTTGTGAAATATGTTATAAAAAAATATGCAACGATTGTAGGGCAATCAATCATAAGCGACCAATCATAGCAACTAGTCTGGCAGGAGATGGAGCTAGAGCTAAGTCATCAGGAAAAATATTAAGCATGCTTGGCTTAAAATTAAGTGTATTAAATGCATTTCGAAGCAGTCTATCAAAAAGTAGCTTCGATTTCAATGAAAAAGAAGAAGAAGAACAATTGAATCGAAGATCATCATCTAGGCAAGAAAATGAAAAAATGAAATTCGAAAAATATTTTGATGAATATCAATGGGATAACAATTATTTAAATATAAAGCAGCAATCTAAACATAATAAAATTGAAAAACAGTTGTCATTTCAACATGTCAAACGACGTATTTCTTATAGAGGAAATAGTGAAGGGGGCAGTTTAGATGTAGAAAATTCTAAATTAACAACTCTTTTGAGCGTACCAATTGAAAAACAGAAGCAATCGCGATCGGATAGTCAATTAAATCTTGTGAATTCAATTGAACAATCAACAACGTTGAAGACGAACTCAACAGATCAAATAAAACAAACAGATTTGAATAATAATAAAATGTTGCAATCAGATTCGAAAATATCACAATCGAATCATATAGTCTCGTTCAAAGATCAATCGGCAACTAGTCTGATGCGCGAATTTCCGATTCATATGTCTTTGGAACGTTCGGATAATGATTATTGTGAAGGTAAACTAGAACGCTATTCACGATTAAGTAATTTAAAGGAAACAAATAATTTTATTTTATCTACCTGTGTAATGTGTGAAAAAATGTAAGTATAGCCATATTTATTTCATAATTTTAAAAATTCCTAAAATATACTTATTTTTATCGTTAATACATAAAACTGTTCGAAAATTCAATTTCATGATATTAAATAAATTGCGAATATAATTTCATATTCTTTCAAAATATGAATCTTTGTTAATTTTAATTTTTTATCATTTTAGAGGGAAAGTTTTAAAATTGACTTTTTATTAAATTTTGACTTTCGAGATTTACATATATATGATTAAGATTTTTGAAAAAATTATAAATTGAAATGTAAAGAAAAGTTGATTTATTCATAGAAATGTAAAAAAAATTTACTTTATATATTTTGATTTAAATACATAATCAAAAAAATTTCTAGATGAAAAAAAAACGTCAGAAATTACCGAATATAGAACTACGCTTTTTTTTAAATAATGAATCAAATAATCAAATCAAATATAATTTTTATAATTCATGACAAAAAAAAATCATAAATAAATGTTGTGTTTCAAGGTTTACAATTTTTTTAAAAATATTTGTTAGTTGAAAGTATATTTAAAAAAATTATGGTATTTTTAAATATGATTGAAGAAAAAAAATGCATTTTCTTGATTTTTGTGAGAATTTTTGTATTCATATTTATTAAAAAAAATGAAGCTAAAGTGATTCTCATAAACAGAAATGCCTTTTGCTTATTTGTTCTTATTTGGGGATGATTTTTTTTTTTTTGCGTAAATGTGTTAAAAATATTGTATATAAGGTAAATTATGAGTCGCATTGTGTGACACACTTTTGCATTTATTATTAGCATAATATAATATATGCACCATACAGTAGATTTTCTTCCAAAAGCAAAATGATTATATGTTTTAGAAGTATAACAATCAAACTGATTTGAACACATCAAATGCGATTGCATATGAAATCAAGTGCATACATCTTTGAACAAGTGATTCAACTGTAAATTTTTACTAAGGCTGTTGAAATTCTTGTAAACATTTTGTCAGTGAAACGAATAAATGGTAATATAAATTTTTTTTTTCATTTGACCACACAAAAATACTTTTTATTTGTAATTACGATTGAGAAAGATTTTTTTAAATATTTTAGCGACGTGTCTTAGTGAAAAATTAAAAAAAAAAAACTGAAATTCCGACAAATTTTTTATTTTTTAAGATTGAAATCATAAAAAATTTATTGATTTAATATTCATTTAATATTAAAATATTTTTATTTGATAAAAATAGCTGCTTAAAAAAAAAGAAAATAAAAATAAAAAAATTCTTTCTTTTTTACTTGGATTATCTTGGTTGATTGTGTGATAAATTCATTTTATAAAAAATGACATTATTGTATTATTTGACGAAAAAAAATTTCTTTAATGTTGAAAAATAACTTTTCGAATACGTTCAGAAGCATTCTATTCCTATCAAGAATTAAGTTAAAACTGATACTATCGAAATAAAAGTCAATCATAGCTTTGATGACTTGATATATATTGGCAAGATCATGTTGGCTTAACAAATATATGAATGATTGAAAAATTGATAAGAAAAAATGTTTGATAAATTCATTAGTATATGAAAATTAACGATTGAATCTTTAAATATATTGTACACAAATATTCAAATAAAAAAATTTGAAACTAATTAAAAAAAATTTAAGAAATGCAAAAATTTTTTTAAAATCAGAATAAATTACTTTATTAATTTTTGATGGACTCATTTTCAAAGTTAGTCGTAGTATTAAAGAAATAAATTTTGGTTACATAAATTAGAAAAAAAAAATTTTTTAGTCCATCTTTCGAAAAAATCAATGAAATTTAACTCCCATTACTATTGAATTTTTTTTATATTTACATATTCTTAAATGAATAGAAGTCTATGATCCATTTTCAAATTAGATTTGTAAGTGTTTTGTTCAAGAGTAAAGAACATGAAAACATGATTTATGTGTAGGAAAATTTATTGTGTAGTTTTGAGGATAATTGTATGATGATTTTTCCTTTCAGGCTTATTTGGCAACTATAATTTTCAGAAAAGTTTGTAATTTTATTCAACTCGTCGCTTCGGATAGGATGCTTTAGATTTGATCAGTTTTTTATATCTGCAAATGGTCGTTTTTCAACAAGTGATTCAATATACATTTAAAATATTTTTGTTCCAATTTTTTTTCAAATGAATTGCGATTTTTTTGATAAGAATTTTTTAATTAATTGATTTTTTTTTCACCCTAAAGCCAATATGCATATAAAATACATTTGATAAATCTCAATATTTTTATAGAATTCATAAAGTCAAATTTTGAAATATTTGCACTCTAAATGTATAAGATTTATATATGTTTATAAAATAGTTTTTTCTTTAAACCATTTTCTGAAAATTTTAGACGTATGTCAAATTTATTTATCTATAGATTTCCGATTACATTTCATCAAGTACCATTACAGTTACTGTATCTTTTAGTAATTTTTTTATTATCTTTTCTACTGAAATTAATTATTATATAATAAATTATATGAAAATAGGAAAAAGTTTATAAAAACCTAATTTTTTGCGCTTGTATCATTTTGAGTAACCGTTTTTTTTTCATATTTCAAATGAGATATCAAAAAGGTTCGATTTTGAATGAATTTTCGGTTCTTATTGTCTATTTTTTGAAAATGTGTTATGTGCTACTTTTAAATGGTAAATCGTACAAAAAATAGATCCGAACATTCTTTCCACGATGAATCATATTTTTTCACAGATAAATTTTGCTATTAAAATTTTTCAAAATATGTTTTTAATTATTGATGCTATATAAGTTGATTTTATTTATTAATTTTGATCCTCGGAATAATTTGATGTTTGTCTAATTTATAGATATTATTAATACTTCAAAGCGAACTTCCTATCTAAAATCATTCAATGGTGATTTAAAATAAGGATCAAAATAAAATTTTAGAATATCTAATTGAATTTCTACTTATGAAATTTTCGAAATTATTAGTACAGTATTATCAATAAAATTTAAATTAAAATATCTGGTAAATTTTTACCTTTAGTATCCTGAAAAATTTTTATATATATTATTTACTCTTTATTTTTGTGAAATTTTTCTTGAGTTGAAATGTATAAACGAATGTGGAAATCGAACCTTGAAGGCAAGAATTTTCTTATTTTTTATAAAAAAGAATCAAAATTTTAATTAAAAAAAAACACAAAAAAAATTTTAAGATTGAAATTTTATGAATCTATCTAGTAAATACAAGATGTATATTTTAGTAATTTTATTTTGATTTTCATATAAAATTATGGATATATTCTATAATTAGTCAGTAAAAGTTGCGAATAAATTAATTCGAGAACCTGAATTTAGAAAAAAATATTTTTAGGTTTCTGCTTGAACGAAATCGAGATATGAAAAAAAAATTTTCAAGTTCATACAAACGGCATGAATCAGATTTGAAAAGATTTATTTTTTTGCATCTAATTAATAGATAGTCGAAAATACTATGTGCAAAAATTCATTCGAAATCATTTATTTTTAAATTCTCCATGAAATTTTCTTATAAAATTTTTTTTGGAATTATCATACTGATAATTACAAATTAGTATTAATCAAAAAATGTAATTTTCTATATATGTGTATTTATAAAAATTAATAATAAATGTTAATAAATTCACAAAAAAATATGCAACTTTTTTCTTATAATAGATATTCAAAAAAATCTTTTCAAATTATATTTTTCATCTATTAAATATTAAAAATTAAAAACAAATTACAAGAAAATCAATAATTTATCTGGCCAAAAAAGAAAGTAATATTTCAGAGTAAGGAAAAGAGGAAGAAAAAAAAATTTTCCTATTATAAAATCTAAATTTTATAAGGATTTTTCATATATATTAATGAACTTTACAAATTTAAATAAGCATATAGATTCATATAAACTTTAGAATTTGAAAAGAAACGAACTTTTTTTTGATCGATTAAATGCTAGTCTATCATCATTTATTTAACTGCTCTATTTTCTAAAATGAACTTTTAAATTCTTAAAAACCACGTGGTATATATAAGGAAGTAATTCAGAATTGAATGAATTGAATGTGTGACTCAGCATTAATAGTCAAATAAATAACATAAAGTCAAGTCACATAATAATCATATGTAGTCTAATAAAATTCGTTATATATGTAGGCCATATTTATCAGTAATAAGTATTTAAATTTTCGAATTTTAAGTTAAAAAGATAGCTCTGCAATTTCCGATTCATTTAAAAAAAAATTTTTTTCTACTGTTTGCTAAAAATGAATTTTTATTTAATTCAAATCACCAACATTATCTGAAAATTTTTTTCTTTTTCAAAAGTGTAGCAATTATTATGATCATAATCTTAAACCGACCACTTATAACAGATACTTTTCAACAGAAAATAAATTAACATCTATATTTAACTCGCTAAAAAAATAAAAAATCTAAAATTTGCCGATGAAAAATTTTTAGCGAATATAAATGATTGATTTAAAGTCGATTTTGAAAATTGTTAAATTTAAGAATACCAAAAAATTTTCCCATCTCGTACTAAAATTTAATACAAATTATGAATTTTAATTGTTTAAGAAATTATTTTAGTTTGTTAAACATTTTTTCTTAATATTTTAAGTCTTTTTAATTTTTTGTATTAGTTGCTTCCGTATTTTCGTACAAGGTTATTTGTAAGTTTATAATTCAAAAAATTAAACTTAGTTTAAATCATTTTATGTCTTCGTTGTTAGAGAAAATTAAATTTAAAGTATACTTAATATAAAATAATTGATTCAAAAATCATAAAAATAAATGAATGATGACATTTTTAAAAGGAAACCAAAGATAGTTTAAAAATTTGCAATCATATGGGAAGGCAGATTAAATCGATCAATCATAAAATGATTTGAATTAGAAAAGTATTCATTCGAATTTCTTTAGTGCTAATTAACATATGAACTCAAGAAACCAAAGAATATTTAAAAACGACAATTATTGCAAACAATTGAATGAATTGAGTGAAGCGAATGCAAGTTCAGCACCCAAGCATTCAATTAAAATTCAAAAATTCTCGGATTGTTACCTGCACGAAAATTTTAGATAGAGAATTCAAAACCGGATCTTTATTTGTGAAAATTAAATTAAAACGGAAGTTGTTAAGTATTTAAGTTGCTAACAAATCTGAAGATATGTCTAACCGTGATTTCCATAATCTATTATTATAAATTACTAATCTGTGATTTTATTTTAATTTTTCTAAAATTTTTGTTTTGTATTTTTATTATTAGGAGATGTTATGGAAAAATTATGAACTTACATATTACAAAAAAATTTGTGCGCCCTTAGTAGCGAAATAATTAAATTTTTTTTCAGATTTTCTTATTCAAAGAAGATTTTTCTGAAAATGATTTCTTAAAATTTCAAATGAGTTTAATTTAACAAAAAAACCTTAAAAAAGTGTAATTTTTTATAAATTGCGTTGTACGCCTGAGAATTTTTAAATGAAATATGTTTTTTGATCTTTATTTCAAAAATTTTTTTTTCAATAAATAAATAAATTTTATATGCGATAGATGTGGATTGAATGATTTAAATTTATATTAAAAAACTATTGTATACATATATGTACATATATGTATTAAATTGGATATAATCAATAATTACACGATTAGTACATTTGGATTAGATGCTTCGATAATAGCTTTTTTTTTAAATTTTATAATAATAATAAATTGATGTATATTCAGTTTACATAAATAGTTATTGATTAAACTGAAAAATGGCCATCTATCAATTTATTAATTCACTTTAATTTCAAGTTTATTCATTAAAGCTTAACGAATTAAACCCATTTGCTTATCTTTGAATTATTATTAAATTGAAAACAATTGCGGTTACTAATAACCAAAGCTTGATCACATTTTTAAATAGAATTTATTTTCGATAATTGTGATTATCATTAATTTCAAACAATTTACTTCGTCGTGTATTATGTTTCATCAGTTATTAACTATTCTTTCATGTTTTGAATAATTTTCTTAAATTTTTTTTTTTTATAAAATTAAATTCAATTAAATTGAAATGTAATTTTTACATCTCAAACTGTTAATGCAGCATTTGTATTCTTGTCAAAAAAATAATAAAAAATTCTTTTTACAATCCTCTTTTTAAGTTTGATTCTATTGACTTTGAAGAATTTCAATATGTATTCGTATTTTTTTAAATTTTTAAATCGTGTCTTAAATTTTAATTCCAAAGAAATAAAGCAACAGTAAATTTTTTGCTTTTATCAAAAAATATTTCAAATATATTCCAAGTCGAACGAATTCAGTGTGTTTCGTGATACAAATTATAATTTAGCATTAAATTTATATTTAGAAAAAACTGAATTTTTTATGATATAAATATCAGAGCAGATATATTTTGCAACATATCAAATTGCAATAATTTATTTCAGACACAAAATTACAAAAATATTTGGTGTTTTGCTAAACATTAAACATTCAAAATTAATTTTCATTGTTCAAAATTAATTTACAGATTCAAAGAAAAACTGATCTTACCATTTAGTTTCTCTGATCATCTTCTAGATAATTAATTATCCTTTTTTTTAACTTTATCCCAAATTTAAAATATTTTTTTTTATATTTCATAATCTTACTTAAAATAGTGTTTATTTAAAGTTTAAGTTTTCATAAAATTTGTTCAAATTTTTTTGTCAAAAATTATTAATTTGTTTATGCATAATTTGGTGAATCCTGAAAGAAAAATATTTTTCGTAATTAATCGGATTCAAAGAGCATTAGCTGTAAATTAATTTTGCTTTAAAATAATTTATACAAATTCGATCAACTTCGCTACTTATTTCATTACTTTCATTACTATTTTTATTATTAGTTTTTTTGTTGTACTTCAAATAAATTTATGTTGGCTTTTGTTCTCAAAAAAAGAAAAAA
>BLXL01000014.1:0-13104 GCA_023170135.1 Acarapis woodi
TTAATTTTAGACTAAAGATTGACGCATTTTTGTATTAAACTGAATTAAATCAAATTAATCTATCAAAAAAGTCATACCAATTATTCTAAAAAATTTATAAAAATCTATAAAATTTTTTAAAATTTAATTTAATCGGCTTAATCTTTAATTATGAATTCGAAAAAAACAAATAAAATTAAGCAACAATCAAAGCTCACCACAAAATACATCGACCGCAAGTCAACATGCACTACCATCCACATTAAATGCATCTCAATTAAATAATAATGGAAATCTGAATTTTCAAAACGGATCAAATGGTTCGAATTCTCTCCCAACTTATGTTGATGCCGCTAAAGGTTACACTTTTGAAGAACAATTTAAACAAGTAGGTTTTTTTTGAATTATTTCCGTTTTTTTTTTTTTTTTACTCAAATCCTTCTATCTAAAGTAAACTTTCCAATTTCTTGCCATTTTTCGTATATATGCACGTTGAAAATGTGTAAAAAAAATGCCATTATTTTTTCATTTGACTTTGCTTACTCAAAATTCATTTAAATCAATAGTAAAAAAATCTATTTGATTCATTATTATTTATAAATTTTGATGTATTTATTCGTATATTTTAAACATATGATATTCAATTATTTAACTACACATTCTTCTTTCGTAAAGTCTCAGTAATATTTTTAAACATATTTTTCGATTATTTCCCTCTCCTTTGGATTTTCCTTTTTTATTCTATTGTACCCTAAGTGCCAGTTGCACTAAGTATAGAACAGTATTGGAAAAAATATTCTTAAACAACTGAAGCAAAGTTGAATATATTTTATGAATGTTATTTCGCAATAAATTTTTATTCATAATTTGCATTTTATACATTGCCATTTCTTTTCAAAATTTTCTCAAGAAAATTTTTATGACCTTTGATGATTTTTTTTCATAATGCATATTTTAAGGTTACTCCAGATTCCTAACTAATTTCTGGTCAAATTTGGCTTTATCGAAAAATTTTAAAAATAATCTTATATCTCGTCTTCTTTTATAAATAATTTTTGATCTAATTATTGATCGACAAAAATTAATGCTACTTTTACTGAACAGATAAATACGCTTTCTCAAGAATAATAATTGATTCATTATTAATTTATAAATTGCTCAATTTTTTTCTTTTGTGAAAGAACTTGAATTTAAGTTAGAATATCAGATTTTTTAGATATTATTTTCAAAATATATTATATATTGTTATATTTTTATGTTTTTAGTTATTCGTAAAATATTTGATTCAAAATCGTATTCACTAGATTTCAACCTTATTGATCTTATTGAATAATATTTAATAATTTAAAAAGGCAAATTGAAATTTTTTTTCTCTTTAATCTATATAAATTGGCAGATTGTCTAAGTCACACATTTCAAGACTCTTTGTAACTTATTGAAATTGCTACCTTGAATTCAACGATAATAATCTGCCATATTTTCGTATTTTACGCTCTTTCAAACGGCCTTTTCTGCACATATATTAATACGAATTTATATTTAAATACATAATTTTTATCTACCCTGTGCGCTTCGACTAAACGCCATGAAAAAAGCCAAAACAAATCTATTAAACCATATAAAACTAAGTGTATCAAAAGTAACTAAATAAAAACTAAAATTATTAAATACATAAAAGTCCATCTACCTTTGATATGTCTGAGTTTTCATGTCATACTAAATTTTTTTTATAGTTTACTTATATACCTGTTCAAAGAATTATAAATTTATGTTTGAAATTAGAGGGATTATAAATTTCAAATTAAAATGCGTAAAGCTTAGTAGTTTAAGTCGGCGGATTCGCATGTAGTATTTAGTTGATTTAGGCATATTTTTGTCACATTTGGGCTACTTATTCTTTTATGATTGTTTCTGATTCATTTTAACTTATTTCATTTTGCATGTCAAATCGTACTAATGGAGAGACATTAGGTGGGCTTGCTAGATTTTCTGTGTTTATTATGTGTAAAATTTTGTTGTATCTTAAAGATAATTAATTTATTCTCAATTATGAAACTCTTTTATTAAATATTTATAAGATGTTTAATCCTATGATTTTGGCTATTGTATGCTTTAGGAAATTAATTATGAATATAATTGTTAAAATTTTAATTATCTAGCCAAGACAGTGATTGCTTTTTTAACAAATTTTGGATTGTTTGTATAATAATAATAAATATCAAACTCATTTTAGAACATTTTTCAAAAAATTAATTAATTAATTTTATGAATTAATTTTTTTTTCAATGCATAATATTATAATAAGTTGAAAGATTTAAGAGATTTATTAAATTTTGTGATTTTTTTTCATATCATTTGAATTCACAAAAATTAAAGTAGCTTTTAAAGTGAAAGTTTGAAATAATAGTGTAAGATTAAATACAAATTAATGAATTTTTTTTCTAATTTCAAACAAGTACGAATTGCTCAATGGAAAACAGCTCTCCATAAGCTCAAATCTAATTTTTTTGGGTATTAAACGTTCGAGTGATCATTAAAAAATAAAATTCTTGAACTGTGAAAAATTTATTTTCTTTAAAATTATTTTTTGACATTATGCTCGCAATCGAAATTTTCACATTCAAATAATGAATAATCAATTTAGAAAAGCTTAAAAAATTATTTTCCTGTATTTAACGATTGTTGTAATTGTATTAATAACTTATGAAAAAATTTTTTTCTATTAATCAGAGGATTTATTTATGTTTTTATAGTTTTTATCAAATATTTTATTTGTTTTAATTGCTAAAAAATAATTATGAATACAGAAAAATTGATGAATTTTTTAAATAATGCATACGGTCATTTATTCATGATGTAAATTTACTTAGTTGGATTAATTTTTTCTAATAAGAAATCTAAATTTTACTATAAAGTTTCCATCAATAATGATTTTATATCATCTTTTTTTCAAGATTTAAACACAATTAAAAAATTTGATGTGCCTAAATTTTCATATTTAATATTAATTATTTTAAAGCTTTTTAGATGAAGTTAATCATCTTATATTATATATCATAATTGCATTTCAAATGAAATTATTTTAAAATATTTTAAGTTTATTTTTATTTCTTAAAACTTTTTTTGTTGACTACAGCGAGGAAACTAAAAATTTTTTAAAAGTGAAATAAAAAAATAATAATTGATTGCTTTATTGAATAATTATCCGAATAAAAAACTAAAAAAATAAAAGATATTCGATGTTTAATTTATTTTTTTTTATATCAACAATCAATTTTTGAGCTTTAAAACTGATCTGCTTTAAGAAATCAGGCTTGAAATGACATTGAAAATATTAAAAGGGCTTTACTAAAGATTCTTAACAAAATTAGAAAGAAAATTTTCAAAACAGATTTGAGGAAATTTCAGAATTTTATGCGATGTATAAATGAGTGATAAAAGAATCATAATTTCTCGCCCTTGCTTTATTTAGTTAATTTAAATTTTCAATTTTTCATTTTTATTGAATTCAATTAATTTTTTTTTTAGCTTTGGTATTTTATTTTAATTTTGCATTTGAAACTTATGAATCAGCTTCATAGATGTTTTTTCAATTTTAAAAATTGACCTCTAAATAAACATTTCGCTATAGCATTTAATAGTTAATTTTAATTTTTATTTTTATTTATAGTTTTTATTAATTAATTAATATGATGTGCACAGTATGGTACGTCTTTTAACATTTTTCGCGCCAAGATATTTATATCTAAAATTTTTTTATTTAAATGTATTGCTTTAATTTTTCATTTAACTCAGTTAGTCGATATAAAACAACTCAAAGATGCAATATGGTGATTTAAGCCCATTCTATTGAAAAATATTATTTCAAAATTAATAGCCAGTATTGAACAGATTGGTCTATCTAAAAATTGAATTAACAGTTGCTGGATGATTGCTAATCTTTGCATTTTTATAAAAATTCATTTTATATTTATGTTTTTCTGAATTGTTTTAATTTTTTTTTTGCACATTTTTGTGCCCCAATTAATAACTCTCACGATTTTGTAAAATCATATTCTAAAATTATGGCACTAAATCATTATTTTTTAATAAATTTTATCAAATTTCTTCGATGCTTCCTACTGAATTTGACAATAATGAATTTTTTATGATAACGCTTTCAAAAAATGTGCATAATTTTAATCTTAGCGCAATCATTCTAAAGCATTTAAATCATCAATTCTGTACTTTCGCCAATACTATTTAAATTGAAAATATTGATATTGCAAGTCATATTTGTATATTTTGGTTCAGCAAATTGAGATCGAAATTTCTCAATTCTATATTTGTTTTAGAATTTCAAATAATTTTAATTCAATTAAAAAATTGAAATTTTATTTAGCCAATTTCTTCTAATAAAAAATTTCTCTTTAAAACAAGAACAATTTACTCAATTTCTAAATATTAAAAAAATTCAAATTAAATATTTAATTTCACCTCAATTCTTTTAGTTTAATCTTAATTTTTCATGTTTTGATTTTTCTATTTTTATTTGCTTTTGATTTACAGAATTTAATCTAAAATCGATAAAATTCTAATTTTGAAAATTGTTTTCAACCAAGTGTAATTGACCTTATCAAAGTAATTTTCTTAAATTCTGTATTTTGAATGTTATAAAATTTTTTAAATTACAAATCACACATTATACATTTATTATACATTTATTACCCATTCGAATATAATAACTAAAATATTTGATTTTTTAGTTATTTTTGATACATTTAAATTGAATCCTGCAAATTGAATTTTCAGTATTTTCACTATTTCTGTTCTTAGTAATTAACGATTTAAATCAAACGCTGAAATGATCTTGGTAAGAAAAATCTATGAGAAATTTTTTCAATTTTACAATTAGATCTTATTATTTATTATTTTCACATAAATTAAATCACCATTCTTTTTACTTAATTTAAAAATTATATGATTCTCAAGTTTTATGCTTTCTAATCTCAATAATTTTAAATTATTTCAATTGTTTGAATTTTTTTGAAAATTGAATAAAAAAGAATGAAAAATAGATTTATATTTTAAGAATTTTTTATTTGCAAGATTTGTCTAAGAAAATTTCAAATTATTAGCTGATGATTAGGCATAGTGAAATCGGAAATTTCAAATTTATCTATTCATAATTAATTTTCTGTTGATACCTGATTTCTAATTAGATTCCAATTAAAAATTCTGGATATAAACGTTAATCTTTTTACTGTTGATCTGCCAAGTTATCTCTCAACATGATTCCTTATTCACAAACTTAAATTTTTTAGCAAACCAAATGGCAAGGAGTGAAATCGTTTAGGAGGCAAATATATATCCAGACTCATTATTTTCTTCTTCTTTTTCATTTTTCTGCTCATTTCAATTCAAATTAAATTTGATGAAAAATTATTATAAATAAATAATAAAAAAAAAAATCATAAAAAATAAAAAATGAATTTCTAAGAAATGATATCTATTCATACTTTTAAAAGTCTTTAGATACCTTTTTGCAAAAAGATCTTTTACGCATTTCATCTGTGTATCTTTTTGATCTTGAATTTGTTCATGCCTAAATAGCTTCCTAAACTTCATATCAAAATTTTTATGTATCAATATTATGACTCATGTCTGTGCTCAATGCTTATTTGACAGAGGGGTCATTTAAAAAAAGCACTTTATTTGACCACAAAACCACAAAAGCAACAGGTTGTCTATAATAGCTAACAAATGGATAGAACATTAATCAATACAAATGACCGTTCGCTAACACGCATACACATAAAGATCATTTTTAATTTGAAAACTTAAATTTGATCGTGATTTGTGAATTTGTTTCAATTTTAAAAAAGGAATTAAAATTATTCTTCCTTAGTTTCTATACTCATTCAAGGTGTTTATCGGACTTTGCTCTCTATATTAAAAAGGCCTTTTATAAATTATATGAACTATGTATTTAATATATATTAGAAAAATATTAATGCCTATTGATTTGTTAAATAGGAAAATGGGCATCTTTTTAAACTCGATATTAGTTTTTCCAAGATTATATTATTAATGTGCACTTCTCATCTGTACACTTTAATCTATACAAAAATTTAGTAAGCTTGAACATTCTTGTTTTGTTGAAGATCATTTAAAATTTGCTTTCTCTTTTCAAATTAATAAAACAGACTACTCATCACCTTATTAAAGTCATACTTTTTAAAACCACAAAATCAAGCCCTGTTTCATCAAACGAATTTCGTTCGATAATATTGTTTAATTAATCATTTGCACAGTGTGAACTCTTTACCACCACTTGTTAATTCTCATTCGCACTCTTTTCGTAGTTCTTTATTTTTTTGATTTATCTTTATTGAAATCGCCTTTATTTTTATTGAATATTTCAAACATCTTATATTGGTTATATTTACTTTTATTTGATGAAAGATTTTAAATCATTTTCCATACTGTTAATGATGGATTTTTTTTTTTAATTTAAATTTTTCATTATTAAATGACAAACTAATTATAAAAAAAATTAGAACAAATCAGAATTTTTTCATTAAGTTTGTAAATCAAAACTTAAATTGAATAATGTTGAGAAAAATTTTATGGAAACATTATAATTATACTTTCAATTTATTGTTTTGTTTCTAACTTATTTGAATAGAATTACTATTTCAAATTTTAAACACCCACATGCCTTTTGTTTAATTTTTCATTTTGATTTTCTCATAAGATTTTCTCAATATTTTATTAAAAAAATCTAGTTTATCTTAGTATACTTGACTTCATATACAGTTAATACGTCTTTTCAGATTATTAAAAAAATTTTTTATTCAAGATAATCAAATGGCTTTTGATTGATAAACAAAAATTATTGATGTAAGCATTCTTCATAATGATTATTTTGAATTGTTTTAAGAGCTCAAAAAATTTCAGAATTTTTGAAAATTATTCTATTTTCTTTAAATATGTTTTTCAAAGTTTCTAAGTTTTTTTGTTAAAATTTTAACATATTAACTAATCTTCTTTATATTTGACATCTTTTGCTAATTAAAACCTTTGTTTTCTAACCTATTTAAATTCAATGATTATTATAAATAAAAAGATGAAAATTCTAATCTTATGATTCATTTTTTCAAAAAAAATTAATTTTTACTTTTTTTAATAATTTTGCTTGTCTTTAAATATTGTCTAGGCGTAAATTTTATTTTTTTTTAAATTATTATTCTTGCTTAAGAAATAAACTATAATCCTAAATATTTTCTTGATGGCGTATTTTTTTTTGATTGAGATTTTCGATACATTTATTACGTGATACTTAAATGATATTCATCTTTTATATCATAATAATTGCTTTAACATTATGTAGCTTTATAGTTTTATTTTCAAATCCTTTTATATTTGCTCATATCATTCATGAGTGCTATAAATTTTGATCGGTTGAAAATATTTGTGGATTTCATTACTTTTTAGCTTAGAATTACTTTTAGACATTATTTTTAGATATATAAATTGATGTCAAAGGGGATCAACATTATTTAGCATCTTGACGATAAATTTTTAGTACTTGCCAAATTAAAAATGGATAATCGATTACAAATAACCATAAGTGCGTAATAATAATTTTTTTTTAGTTTTTTAAGTTTGTAATTTTTAATTATAATTCGACAAATTTATAAGAACTCTACGAATTCCGTACTTAACTATTCTATTCAATATTATTAATCACATTTAATTGTTGATGAAAAATATCTGATTTTTTCTTGAAAAAAAGAAATAAAGAACATAGTTTTGTCAAATTGAATTTATCTAGAAAAAATTTAAAAAAATCTTTTTCATTGCATATAATCACATATCATTTAACAAACTTTTAATCTATGCAAATTATCTTTACCAAATTGGAACAATGAATTATTAATGTGAGAAAACTACCTTTCATTTGTTAGATTGTATATAATCAAAAATATTTTATTCTAACTACTCAAAATATTAAGCTTGAAATGAGCAAAATTCTAAAAATTAAAAAATTTATTTGAATTTGAAAAAAAAATTATTAGCTTTTTTTTCGATAATAAAAAAACGTCGTTTTTACTTAATCAATCATTTATCAAAATTGGTTTGATTTCGTACAAAATTTTTAACTCAAATCTTCATATTGAAATTTAAAAAATGAACAAATCAATGAACGAAAATCGTATTAATTTTTTAAAAGACAAGTTAAATATAATGTTTGCAGAATTTTTTTTTTCATTATTACTCTTTAAGCTATGAATCAAAGTTAAAGGTAAATAAATTTTCTAAAAATTTTGAGCTAAATTGCGTGATCACCTGGATTTTCTTGAATTTTTAACCTTTTAATAATCCTGCCTATATATTTCTTTTTTATCAATTTTTCTGAATTATTTAGATTTCATTCAAAGTTTTTATGAATTAAATATTGTATGTACACTGCTTAAATTTAAACTTCAAAATCAATACAAAGCACCTTATGAGTATGGGCAATAGAACTTTTGTTCACACTTGTAAAATTTTTATTTTTCATAATTTGCTTACTTTTAATCTACCTGTTGATTTGCATTATTTCTTTTTATTATAATTCATCAGTCATATACCACCTTATCATTTCAACAATATGATAATGAGCTATTCCAAATAAGACAAGTCTGATAATAATATATTTAAATTGAATATTTTCTTTGAATTCAAAAATTATAATTTTTAATTATTTTTATACCAATGAATGTATTATACATTTTTTAGACAATTTAAATTTGAAATTTGTCTCTAATGAGGATTTCTTTAAAAAATTTTCGTCCGACTTGAATTTTTGTTTTCGAAATCTGAATTTCATTTTTAATTATGATTTCAAATTATTTGAATTTTCTTCCGATTATAATACAAATTTTATCTCTTCAAATTTTTTATTCAAATAATTTTTCTACAAGCTTGCAAAAATCATTGAGAAAAATTTCAAGTTCAAATTTTTTTTTTCTCGAATGTGGCTTCATAGAAAGTAAATTTTTTTCGTTCATATTTTTACATAAATTAGGATTTAATTTAAATTATTTTTTTAACTATAGTATTATAGTATAATTATAGTATGAATTTTATAAAAATTAAAGCACATTAATTGAGAAAAATAAAATGTTTTTTGTTCAAATATAAGCTACCATTAAATATGAAACGCGATAAGTAGCACAATTTACTAATGCATATAAATTCTTTATTATAGGTCGGCTAATTTTTAAATGAATAAGACTACATTGTTGAATAATACTTTCAATATTCATTTGTACGATAAAAATTATTTTCTGATGTGCCTATATTACTCGTCAAAAGTATACCTGATAGTTCTATTTATATTTCTACCACTTTAGTAGATATAAATAACATTCTTTTTTATCAGTCTTTTTCTAATTGACTCGAATAAGTTAATAGTTGATACTATATATATTTAATAAGAAATTATAGAAACTTTTTATCGAGCGACTATTAAATAGAACTATCATCAATATTTTTATTTTATAGAAAATTGAGAGACTTTCTTAGTATGTGATGAGTGCTTTTGTAATCTTGAAAAGCAAGTTATTTGATAAAAAAGTAAGAAGAGGAGGTGAATTGACTGGCTGTTTATTTGATTAAGCAAAACGCTTCAAAAAATCGAATCTTTTTTTTTGGTTTTTGTGATAAAAAAAATTAAATCAAATTTTAAAAATCATATTGGATTGCATAATCCTTTGAAATTCAGTACTGACAAAACATGATTTATCTATGATAAAGAAAAATATAAAACTAAACTTATTTGATTAATAAATGATAGCTAATCAAATGATACTTGAGAATTAAAAGATGAAAATTAAATTTCGTTTGTTAATTGCAAAGATTTAAATCTATTTTTTCTAACACACAGATTATTTTGTTTGAATCTTTTTTTTTGTGGTTTGTTAACCTGGGCTATTCATTTTACGTATTTATTCAATCAGTGCTCTAGATAATGGTATTTTGATGATTAGTGATGTTAAATCAAAAACATAAATGATAGTTAAAGTGATCTTTTAATGATCTTCACCTTTGATGAAAATTTTAAAGACTGTCAAAATAAAGATAAAATAAATACGAACTAATCATTCTATTTTGGTACAAAAATAAGTTTTTCTTTCAAAAAATTTAGCAGTAGTAAAGTTTTACCACCTCTCTAATCAACAGGTGGTCTATTTTCAACAAGTTACCAATTTATCTCTTACAATTTTAGATTTAACATACTGTGAAACATACAATGAGCTCTTTGTGCATTTGTAGTATTTGATTTACAATGTTTTGTTTGAAAAAACAATTGTTTGTACAGCTAGTCGTAATTATCACACCTGAATAATGCGAACGTTAATAGATTAAAAAATTATTAAAAAATTTAAAAAAAAAAATTGATTGATAATAAAATCGCTTTTTAAAAATTTAGAGGAATACTTATGAAATTTTAAAACATCTTTTATGAGATTCTTGTAAAATTAGATTTTGACAATCCTTTTACGCTCTTCCGATATTCATCATGCTTCTTTTGTAGATTTGATTTCTTTTTTATCATTTATGCTAAAGTTCTAATGATATGTAAAATACCATTCATAATCATAGCTCGAGGTTAAATACCAAATTTATTTCATTTTAATCTCACCATTTGAGTTTATACAAATTTTATGATGAATCAATGAACCAGAATACTTTGAACGATTTCTAAATATATTCAAACCATGGTCATCCTTTATAAACGATTTCAGAATACTGTAAATTTTAGATCTTCTTAAGGTAGCCTTTTTGGTTAGAAAGCAAAATTTTAGCAGTTTGATGATAATTATCAAAATTTATGAGTTCATATACTGTCTTCTATACTTCAAACATCTTCTAATCTTTTTCAATTAATTTTCTCTCCATTTTTTGACATTTGCGTTCTAAAATATTTTAGATTAATCTTAAAATTGCTCAAAAAAACAAATAAACAAAAATTTGTTGCTGAATTTTTGTAGACCTGTTGAAAATAATAGAATTTTTTTTTTATGAATTTCTTATTATTTGAATTTCTGAATTATTCTTTAATCTAAATAATCAAATTTTTTAAATGAATTTTTTAGTGCGATCGACTTATTTTAATGAGAAGAAGCGTTTGTGTTTTCAAAAATTTAAAAATTTTTTAATTTTTCTTTAATTAACTTTACAGAAAATTTATTTTAATTTAAATTTTGAAAAAATTATCAATCATTTTCTTCCTTTAATCGGTCATACATCCAAAAATACAAAATTCAAGGATGCTTTTTTTTCAACTAAACTTTAGATCTAATTTTCGCAATTCACCGACTTAATTCTAATAATTGAAATCATTGAGAAACATTTAGAATCATATAAATTTCCACTTAATAATTGCTTCAATGAAAAATTTAGAAAACTATTAAAAGATTTTTAGTAAAGTTTATCCAATCAAAGAGGGTTCGTTTAATATGGTTGGTAGATGTGTAGGGCTTAACCACTTTATGAAAGCTGTAAATATCAGTTGTCTATTTGCAATAAAATGCAACCATTTTTTTTGGCACGCGTGTTTTTAATGATCAACTGATTACAACTATTATTAATAAAAAGCCATATGGCTATTCAGAATATAAAATCTTTACTATCAACATCATAATGCTAAGATTCTGCTATTTAATTTATAATAATCTATCTTTATATTGACAATATCAATACAAAATTAAATAAATTTTACAAGCTAATTTTGTAGAACTTTTTAATCTGACACAATCTAGTTTGATCTTTTGATATTAATTTTATATTCATCAGGTTAACCTAGTTATATATAAATTATATAGTATAAAAATATATTCAGATAGACCCGCATATAAACTATAAAGCTTAACCAATACATATGAATAATGCGGAGGAAGTTAGCAATAAAAGAATCTATGATGACCAATATTTTATTCAAACGCAGCAAATATATTTTTATAAAGAATTTACATTGTAATAAAAATACATTGGTCAACATATGGCTCGTTTCTTTTAAATTTTCCAAAACATATCTTGTCCATAACTGTTTAATTAAAATCATGTCTCAAGAGAATTTGCCTTTTTTTTTTGTTCTAATTTAAAACTATTAAATAAAATGCTGAATACTATACTTCTGAATTAATATGAAATAAAGTTTCCCCATTGAGAATTTGTCCATCGTATATTAGAACTATTAGTTAAAATCTTTGCTATCATATTCATCTTTTTCATCTTTGTAGTAGATATTCTATCAAATTATTTGACAAGTCACTATATTTCATTTTGAAATAAATTTTTTCAAATTGAATTTTTAATTTTACTACAATATGACTTATAATCGACCACCATATTTTAAGCACGTGTTTCTTCAAATTTAAATTGCTCAATAGATCATTTCGAGTGATACGTTTATTACATACAACAACGAAAAATTTTGTTCTTCATTTTTTAATTTGCTTCATTTAATTTTTTTGTTGCTAAATTAAATTATTTGAAATAGATAAACGATAAGATAAATTATCTGATAAATTATAATTGGTGACGAAAGGCGAAGAATAAAAGCAATTTTACTATTTTTAAATTTTTCTTTTTAATTTAAGCGAAATTATTGATCGAGCAAAGTGAGTATTAAATAAAATATTGAAAAATTTATTTTTTTTGTTTAAATAAAAAAAAATAACTTTGTTAGTTAGCACTGATTAGAAGAAATTTGGATTCAAATTAGAATCCAGCTAATTTTTGAGTAAACTTCCGCTTTGATTGTTCACTTCTATGGTTCGAAATATAAGTGAGAAGTAAAAATATTGGTAACTCAAATTTAATTTTTAAAATAATTGAATAAAAAATTAAAGACTGAATTAGGTCTATCAGAAGTGCTTAAAAAATTTGTTTTTTTTTTTTTTTTGATAAGGAAAATATTCATATTCATCAAGAAAATTTTTTAAATTAATTTACAATAATATTTCAATTGAAATGTTCTGCACCGGCAGTCTTATGATTTCATGATGAGTGCAAGAGATGATTTAAACATATGTTGCTAGAATTTTAAAATTAAAATTTTTTTAATATCTAATGCATTAAGCGTAACGATGT
>BLXL01000015.1:0-11626 GCA_023170135.1 Acarapis woodi
TCACAGTGCCTATGAAAATAAAGCATATAAATAAAAAATAAATTAATTATATTTATTATAAATGGTTATAATTGTGAATAATCGTTTTGTTTTCTTTCCAAGTTTAGCTCTGTAATTTGTATTGAAAATACTTTATTTTATTTAGATTATAATTAAGGCAATATAAGCTTTGTTGAGTATAAATATGTTATATATAGTATCTATACATTAGCATTAAGTATGATGAGCAACAATGGGGTTGGTAGAAGATGATATAATTTTTAAAAGCGTGAAAATAATGGAAATAAGTGGCTACAAAGATCTTTTCAAAAAAAAAGTCACAATTTTTCACATGCTTGATTCTTGTTTTTGGACCCTTTTGTACGCCATTCACCATCTATTTATTTTATTGGTAAAAAAAAGATATGTAATCCTATTCATGTTGTTCATAATTTATAGTTTGTTCTTGGCCTGAAAAATTTTTTTCTGAACTTAATTCAAAATTTTAGTAATCTTTTCCGTGTTCTAATGTGACATAAAGTTTTTTTTTTACGTTCATGATAATTTTGTACTTATTTCTTTTTCAGTTTTTTCTTCAAATTTTCACTTTTACAATTTTATAATTTTCAATCTCTGTCACGTAGGTGTTCGCCATATTTTTACTAAATATGGTTTATATACTCTGCCAAATAATTTTCTAATGCATTTCAATGTTTCGCTTAAGTTTCGAATCACGCCGAAATTTTTTGTACTCGTTAAAAAAACAAATAATTGATATAAAAATTTTCTATAATAAGAAATATTTACAATAAAAAAAAAATTTAACTGTCTAAATTATTTAAGCTTTTTTATTAACGAATTTTTATCACAAAACTTCAGACAAATTTGGCTCGAATGTGTGAACTTTGGCTATAACAAAAAAATCAAACCTCTAAACATTATTTGATTGAATCCTATACTAAATTCGAGTCTGCATTGAATCAAAATTAAATATTTCAAAATTTTTTCACCAAGGTCACTCATCATGTATATAAAAATATAATAAATTTAAAAGAAATAAATTTTTTTTTTTTCAATATTGAAGTAAAAATTACAAAAAAATATTTTTTTTCATATATATATTACCTCTCTCAGTTTACTTATTCAAAAAATTTTATTTTGAAGCGTTTTGTGATTCATACATGCCTGACTCAAATCTTTCATTAACTTGTAAAGCGGACTCCAAAGCAAAAAATTGAACTGACTTTTTTTTCATGAATTTCATTGATGTTTTTGTGATAAATATATCAATACAGACCAAAAACTTATTTTTTTAGTATTTTAACGATTTTTATGCAATTTAAGATGAAAAAAAAAAACTTAAAATTTTTTATGGTAAAAAAATATTTTATTACTGATCAAACTATTGATTTTAAATTCATAATGAAACTTTATTTATGCACATAAACCTTGATGTTAAATTTTTTTTAATATGAAGTGGAAAAGAAATTATTAATAGTATCATGCTCAATTTTTAAATACATTGTTTCAAATATTTATTGAAAATAGGCCAAATAAAATTTATTATTTAAATTTTTTGAACTAGTATATCTATCATTTGGATTCTTAATAGATGTATATTTAAATTGAAAATTAACACTCATCATCTACTCATTTCTTTCATCTTAAATATTTAAAAAAAATATATCTAAATATAATGTTGATTTCAAAAGTCATCTATTAAGTAGTGAATTAATAATTAATTATTAATAAATAAAAAAAATTTATTGAGGTATACTTAAATAAAAGACTGTGTTTTTTTAACTGTACTTTCTGATGCCAAATAATGATGTCAAAAAATGAATGAATATTGATACTTCAAAAAATTAATTAAATAATAAATTTTTTGTAAATTTTTAAATTAATTAAATATAAAAATTATCTGAGTTCTGAGTATCATTCATATTTTTTCAAAAATTCAATTTTATGACAGTAATTTGATTTTAATAATATAATGTCGAAAAGCTTTTCTCTTAATTAAATAAAACAATATATTATATGAAGTTTCGAATGCCGAAAATATTATATTTTAAATAAGATCATAAATAATAAAATATAATATAATGATGCATAAAATATATTACGAAAAGGTTCAAATATGGATAGTAAGAAATAATAAAAAATAATATTTCATATTATTGAAAATACAAAAAGAAAATTTTCTTTGCTTTGCAATTTGAACTAGATTTTGATAAATTAATGTCAAACTTATGTATCGGAAAGTTTTGTATTTTAAAAAATATAAACAAAAAATTAGTAAATTTATCGATTTGAATTTAATTGTAAGTGTTCAAAATAACAAATCTAATCTGAAAAGATAAATTTATGAAAATTATGTACAAAATGTAAAAAATTTCAACTAATCTTTCATCTAAATTAAATAAGACTAATGATGCAGCGAATTGTTATCTGTTTTTAAGAAAAAAAATTCCGTTCGCGAATCATAACTAGGAATTCTCAGAGTATTTTTGATAAAAAAGAAAAAAAAAATTTAGCTTGAGTTTTACTAAGAAGTGCTATGTATGCTTTCAAGCGCAAAGACAAAAACAGCCGAATTTTCGAATAAATTAATTTTTAATTTTAATGAATTTTCGTTTTTCTTGCAGATAATTAAGACATTTCAATTTTCATCGCATGTTTTTGAATAAAGTTACTTAACTTTGGAGAGAAAGAAAAAATTCACGGATACAGTAACGTTAATAAAATAGATAGAATTGGTATATCTAAAAATTCTAAAAACTTAGTTTTTCTTAAGAGACTTGAAAAAAATATACAAAGCTTTCAAATTAATCATGCAGTCTAAATCGTTCATAAATCACCGCTAATACGGTCAGAACATCAACCATAAAAAACGCTCAATGCTATAAGTCAACTAATTTAAGTCCTTACTAGATTTAGCATTACATTCACTGATCTTTTAAGTGTGTGTATTGTTAAATGGCGAAAAATAGAGGTGAATCACATATTAAAAAAACAATAAACTACGTAATTTTGAATTCGAGTAATAAGCCGCATCGAGCCAAACGAAAAAAATTAATTGGTACTCGATCATACTCGAACAAAAAAATGCAAATGGAGAAAATTTCTTCTGTAGTTGAAATTTTCAATCAAAATTCAGCCATCAAAAAAAAGAACCAAATAGTCAATATTAGATTTAAAATTAATAATAAATTCAATCTAAAAGAGAATATTTTCTTGAAATTTTCTTTACGAGCCGGATGGTGGTGGTGGCTATTTAGATTGTCAATATTTTTAAACATAATTAAATTAATGCAACCAATAGAGTCTCTGGAACATTCAACAAAAAATTTAATTCAATTCAAACTTTCAACATACTCAACCTATTTCAATGATCTCTATACCGCTCCGCTTTACAAAAAACTAAACATAACAAACCTAATAACTCATAAAACATCTAGAGGCAGTATTGAAAAACTCAAAACATCGACCACTACCGCAACCTTATTAGCTAAACCAAAAGAAAATTTAAGTAAAATTTTAATACTAAACAAGCGAATTCGATCAATTAATTTTGATAAACAATATGTTTGGCTGACAATGAGGCCTAAGTATAATCAGTTCTTTGAAAACTCTATTGATTTTAGTTCCCATCATATCACAGTTAACCATAAAAACACAAGTCATTTTATTGTTTCAAAGCTAGGTCAATTAAAAAAAACTAAATCAAATCATTTCAAACATATCATTTTAAATAACTCGAGGAAACACAATATAAATTTTATAAATAGAGATAGAAATTTCAATGATAAAAAATTAACGATGGTTTTTATACCTTTTAGTTCAGCAATTCATAATCAATTTGATAATTTATTTGTAAAATACAATGGATTAGTTAACAAATTTCAGTCAAATTCATCTAATTTACGTCAAATGACAAAACTGCCCAGATTTCGAAAAAATGTCAATGAAAATCAAAATACACCTATTCAATTTGTTAGAATGGCAAATTTGACACTAAATACAAGTAAGTTCGAAATTTCAGAGCTCAATGTAACATCCAAAAATTCACCAAATCAAACTAGATTACTTGATTATGTAACTAATACAGAAGGTGATTTGAATGAATATATCTATAACCATATCATTCGTTCAGGTAATTTATCAGATTACAATAAACTTGAAAATCAAACTATAAAACTTGATTCGAAAATTTTAATCTGGACAAGTCAATATATACCCCACCCTACTTATGAAAAAATTATAGTAACATTTGCTCAAGTCATTTGTCTCATATTTACTATCGTCGGTAATGTGCTTGTTATCATTTCCATCTTTACTTACAATCCACTGCGTAACGTACAAAATATGTTTCTTGTCAGTTTGGCAGTCAGTGATATTACAGTGGCGATTTGCATTTTACCTCTAAATATAGGATATTACATAATTGGTAAGTATTTGAGTTATTTATTCAATTTAAGAGCAATAACAAATTTTCATAAATGAGAACTGAATTGGTTGTTTTAATTTACTTTTTTAATCTAAAATAATTGTATTAAAATGAAGTATTTAATTTTCCAATTAAAATATTTTTTTGACTTTACTATTCTTAAGGATTAAAAATCACAATTTAAGGTATAATTATATAATATCCTCATACTCGTTACAAATTATTTCCAAACAATATTTTATTTATTTCATGAATTAATAAATTTAATTTAAAAATTACGAATCCGATCTTTTCCACAGAAAAATGGGTTTTTGGCATTCATTTATGTAAGTTTTGGTTGACAAGCGACATTTTATGGTAAATATTTTTTTTTATTGTGATACATCTCACCATAAACCAAAATTTATTAATAATTTAGTGATAGAAAAAAAAATTAATATATGAAATCAATTTATTCTGCACAATATTTAGAATAATCCTAAAATTTAAAAAATATTGATATTCAACTAATCACTGACCCAAAAATTTTAATCCAACATTTATCTTTTATAGTTGTACAGCTTCAATACTCAATCTTTGCGCCATTGCAGTGGATAGGTAAGCATTTTTCGCAACATTGACTTCTATTTAGCTTTTTAATAAATTACTCGTTTGAATTGAAAGTGTGGCTAATATCAAAGTAATAAAATAGGATCAAATAGTCAAATCGAAAAATAAATAAAAACTATCTATTTATTTAACTGCCATATAACTTTTTCATTATTTTTGAATGATATTTCTAAAAAATTTTAATAAATAATAGTATTCCACAATTCATATTTGAAATAAATTTTTTTTTATTAGATATCAAGCAATACACGATCCAATCAATTACCGAATGAAGCGAACAACAAAAAGAGTTTTGTTGACAATTGTTTTTGTATGGGTAAATAAATTTTGACTAATAAATTTTTTTTTATTCAACTTCATGAATACTATTTATCTAATTGTTTTTTTTTTGTTAAAAAATATATTTTTTAGGTTTTGAGTGCCGTGACCTCTATCCCGCCATTATTTGGGTGGAATGATTGGCCAGAAGAATTCACACCGGAAGTTCCATGTAAGTTTAAATTATGAAAAAATTTATATTTTTTATATTTTCATATTATTATTTATATTATATTTAAAATATTTAGTGGATAAATAGGAAATTTTTATAACTACGAGACTAAAAGAGGAAAAAATTAATTTTCTATTTCAATTTTAAAATGATTCTGAATGAATTTTCATCATTTCAATAAACAGGCAAACTAACTTCGGAAAAAGGCTATGTAGTGTTTTCTTCATTAGTTTCGTTTTACATTCCTTTAGTGATTATGACTACTGTGTATATCAAAATCTATAAATCAGCTAAAAAAAGGTAATTTTTAATTTTTGAAATTTTTGATTTTCGAATTAGTGAAAATTCATTAATAATATTGTAAGAAACAGTCGGCAAAGTAAATGTGTTAACTTAGCAATTTCTTGTCGCATAAAATTACTCCCAATAAGCTTATATTAATTTAATTAATATTAATCCATTCAATAATTTTTCAAATAACCTAATTTGACAAAAGTTGGATAAAAATTCAGTGACGAAAAATAAGAAATAAATTATTTTGATGTCAAATTTTTCAAGTTTAAAAAATGATTAAAGAAATTCCTCTAGACAAATAAAATTAGGATTAAAAATTAAAAATTGAAAAACTACGATTTTTCCCGAACAGTGATACAAAAAAATTTTTACATGGTCTCAATTTTTGTTTTAAATTTATATTAGGTACTACCTCTAAGTCAAAAGATTTACTCCCCACAATAAAATTTATAATGAATTCAAAAAATACATAAACTACTTATATGCATTTTAATTAAAATACATATAAAAAGATTATAAACAATTCTAAATTCGTAATTGAGAAGGTTTTTATTTTAAAATTTTTTATAAATTTATAAACAAAAAAAGAAATTTCAACGCAATAATTAATATTTTTAATCTAGCTAGATTTAAATTACAAATTTGGAATACAACTTAAAATTTTATGATTCAAAATATTCGCTATTGAAAGTTAATTTGATATATCTGTTTTCGGAAAATTTTTGTAATCATAATTTAGTCTTCGAAATTATTTACGTTTATGGCTAAGGCAATAGGCAAACAATGAAAAATTTGTTACCATCAAAAATCCGAAAAATCTTCATATTTTGAAAACAATTCCATAAAATGCTCAATTTTTAATTTACATGAAAATTAATAAAACTGCTTATTGATTGAGGACCAAATCACGGAAAATATTTTTTTTCAAATAGTAAAAAATATATAGTGTCTCTTATTGAAATTATACGTTCGATTGGATATATTTAAACAACACGCTCTTTGAATAAAATTTGTATTATTCAATGGAAATTCATCATAAATTTGAGCGAAATTTCAGACAACGAATTGAGTTGCCAGATTTTAAAACTTTTGTCGGCACATTTCCTTATCCTATAAGCAGTTCAATACGAACATTTTAAATTTGTATTTTGAATTTTTCTGGCATATTTTTTGATTGTTTACAAAATATTTTATTTATTTCGTAGCATTATTCACTGTGAAGGTAAATAAAATAAATGCAAAAAAGTCAAGAAAGTGAAATGTATTGATAAGGTTTAAAAAAAAAAATTCTTCACAGTAAAATCGTCTGATTACGACATATTGACGAGAAAAGCAATTGAAGGAATCGAATAAATTTGAATTTGGTTAGACAGTAAAATGGGCTGCAATAAGTTTATTGATATAGGTGATCTGTCCTGTTAGTTTGCCAAACCCGATGCTATTACGCAAAGTGCATTAAGGTTTTTGGGACTGAGCATACAAAAAAAGGAAAAACAAACTATGAAAACACCAAATATTTGCAATTGGAATGTGATTATAATACAGGATTATTGTACGAATTGTGATTCTGCTATTAATGAATTATACATTGACGAAACTGATAGTCTTTACGCAAATAGTTTATTGAAATCGTGAAAATTAAAATAGAAAAATAAATAAATAATTTCAAGAAGCGTAAATTCAGTTATATTTCATAGAATATTTTCTTATTTTTAGATTAATTTCTTTTCAAATATATCTCTTCTTTTCTATTATGTATATTTTATAGAAAAAAAGTAAGTGATTTGAAATTGTATTGTCTTGAATATGAAGGTCAAGCGATAGAGCCGATTTTAAATAATTCCATTTTGTTGATCAACTCACATAAACCCTATCTAACAAATTGGCTTACATTGAAAATTGATAGTATTTATATACTTTTATTTAAAAATTTTTGTTTTTTTAAATAACTCATTTTTGAAGTAGCTGAAGGCAAAGTGTTTTATTAATATATATTTCATATAAATTAAATATATTAAAGTAACTATCGAATTGAATAAAATCTATATCTATGGATTTCATAAAATTCGAATATATTTTCTTTTTCAAAATGAGTTTAAAATTTAAATTTATTTTTTTTCCAGAGTGAAAATAATTTATGAATTTCAATTTTTATTTGAATTACTAGGATATTAGTAATTGAAAACTTTAATTCACTATAATCATTTTACCGGAATTACAGAAATTGATAGTCATTCGAACATTAAATTTATCTTCTAGATCCAAATAAAAAAAGAAAAAAATTTCTATTTATTCTAATTAATAAGCTTGAAAAAATCTAAAATAAAACTCAAAAATGACAAACAATGTTTTTATTGAATTCATGTTTGTTTTTTTCCGTAAACATAATAAAATTTCAATTCCTTATTATTGCATTTGAAAATTTTAAGAATTATTCATTCAGAATTTTTACTGCGAAAAAAATTTCTATAGTTGAAACAATGGCTATTTTTTCAATAATTTTTTTTGAAGTCTTTTTTATATATTTCAAATTTATATTTACGTGATATTTTTTATACTGAACTTAGAATTATAAATTGATAAAAAGATAGCCATGTCAAAAAAAGTAATAATTTTTTTTAATTTACTTTAATTGAAATTAAATAAAAAAAGTTTATAAACTTAAAATATGTGAGAGTATTTTATTTTTTTTCACTCTTGAAACGGTAAAATTTGATATTTTCTTCTAATTATATACATGGAAATTTCGATTTTCAATCGTTTATTAAATTCATTGAAATGATACTTTTTATACTAACATACAGTCATTTTATAGTTGGATGAAAAACGTAGTTGCGATAAAATTTTAGAATATATAAAACTGATAATATAAATGATAGACATGAAAATCGACGATAATCAGAATAAAAGACTGTATAGGACTGTGTAATAAGAGACTGTAAGTTATCATTTGAATTTCAAGTAGTGGGTTTCATCTATTTTTTTGCATTCTTCAGACTATTCTGTTATTCGTTTATTGATTGAACTCATTAAAATGTTCAATATTAATTTCTCATTATCTTAAGCAGGTATTTCATTGGATATGTTAAAGTAGTATTATCTAAATGTATTATCTATACTATTTATTGATTTCAATTTTAATATCAGCAACCAATAGTATAACTTATGAATTATATAGAAATTCAAACAAGTTACAATTGTGAGATTAAAATTTTTTTTGCAAATCAGAAGCAGAAAATATATACACTACTCGGAAAAAGAAAATCTGAAATAATGAAAAATCAGCATTGTAACAAAATTTTGAATTTATAAATTAAAAATCTGGAGTTTTTTTTTTATCAAATAAATTTCTGTCTTGAAATGAGAAATTCAAGAAATACTTGAAGGTGCTTCTTTTTCACGTTTTGTTTCGATTGCATACAAATAGAGATGTTTAACACTAGAAAATTATTAAATTTGATAACATTTATATTAATTATTAATTTAATACCTCTGTTTAGTATTATTCCGAATAATCAAGTAATACAAAAATTTCATTTTGTTTTATAAATTTCATTTACTGCTAATGTTTATTCATTAGTCAATTAAGATCTTGATTTTTTAAAATTCTCAAATTTTTTATGAGCTTTCAAAATTTCATTATTTTTCGAATTTTTGAAGGTTGTGAATTTGATTTTCTAGAATAGTAAATTTGATTTTTCCACAAATGCCTAAACAATTATTTATTGTTTACATGAGCAATTTATTTTTATATGAAGAAATTTAAAATTTTTTTTGTAATTTTAAAATTTGAAGATATTTAAAAATAGTTTATAAAAGGCATCTAATTCAAGGAAAAAAAAATATTAAGATTCAACAAATTGAAAATTATCGTTAAAAAAATAGAAATTGATGATAAATGATGAATTCGATTAATCAATTAATAAGAGAATCACTTGAAATAACAAAATTTATCAATCTATATTGTTTATTCTTTAAACTTGATAAATTTGAGAGCATTTTTTTTAAAATGAGTTAAAAGTTATTTAGCTAGGATATTTTATGCCAGATTTCATGCTAACTTAATCAATCTAAATATTTCTTTTTTATTCTTCTGAGATTGACAAGAATTTAAAGTAAAAATTTTGTCTATTTCCCATTGAATTAAATTATGCAATTTTATAATAGGATTTAAATCAAGAGAAACTAACGTCATTTGAGGGATTTGATTTTGAATTTCTTGAATATAAGATCACATTCCCTTGTTGATTTATATTGACTTCTGGTTAAATGAATGGGAGCATTTTTCTGCATGAAATAAAATTTATTGTTTTTCGTTTCTCGTGAATGCTATTATTTCAAGTAAAAAGCAACAAAAATCTAAATTGAACTCTTTGTAAGCTTTTTTTTTTTCGTTCTTATTTCAATATATGTCGAAATCGACCATATTCTCGGCACAAAAAAGTTTGCATTTACCGAAAGGGCCTATGTAATACCAAATTTTGATCGAAAGTACCAATGTGTCAGATATATGCTTCTTGTTGAAGCGTAAAAGTAACATTCATAAAACTGTTCATCGATGAATGAATAGAAATATTTTGTCATATCGCCAGGTTCATCAAACTAACTAACGAGATAAGCATTAAATAAACTTTTCTGTCGTTTTATATCGATTTTTTGAAGAAATGGGATTAAATGATTTGAAATTTTTAATTTAAGAAGAAGCTTGATAGCTAGATATTGTCACAAATAAAAGTATTAAAAATCAATAACTTAGAATAATGTATTAGCTAGGTAATTTCAATTATTCAAATTAATTTAAGATTTAATGATTTTACATAATTGTTAAATCATTTAAATTACTGATAGAAAATTTTTCATTATCCAAAAAATCTGATTTTTCTTCACAATCAAAATGCATTTTTTCATGTAAATATAATTGTGAAGTAATTTTAGGTGTTTTGTTTTTTATTATTTCAACTTAAATGATCCTAAGATCACTCTCTTTAATCCTATTCTTAAACTTTTTTTGATCTCGTCAGAAAATTTTATTAGACGATATTCAGAAGTCATACTGTCATATTTCATTCTATAAAATTTATCCTATCTAAAGGATATTTTTCTAATTTCAATTTCATCTTTTTGCAAGATACAAACTTGTAAAAAAATATTTTTAATTCATTATAAATAAAAACTATTTTGAATTTTTCAATATCAATTAAAAAAAACAAAAAAATAAAATCATATACAAATATTTGGTAAATTTCCCACTTTAAGCTGTAATTTTTTTTTGATAAAAAGTTATTCAAATTTTTAAAAGTGTGCTGGAACATGAATTTTCACTACTTTTGAATTTTTCGAATCTTTTTACTTTATCTGACCAATTTAGCAGATATTAATGATTAGTAAATGAGTGATTAGTTTATAAAGTGCTAAATAAATATTTATAATTAAAAATCTACAAAAGTTTGATTTGTACGTTTATTTTTAACAAGATCAACAAGTTTCAATATCATTATCGATGAGGTTCAAAAACAAAATTAAAGAAAAATACCTTGAAAGGTTAGGTTCAAACTTTAAACATCCAACGTCTATATTTTGAATAAAATTCAAGAAAATTTTGACTTTTTATTGATAAGGTAACAGATAACCAAGATTTAATTTTATATGGTCGATTATGTCAAATTCTTGATTTTCTAGATCAAGAATTTACAAAAATACTACTCTACCAAATATTTTCAAATGTTTTTTTTTTCATTTTATATATATTATGACTCTTATGGAATTTGAAATTTAAAATTTTTTTTTTCTAATCTAAAAAAGATCAC
>BLXL01000016.1:0-29787 GCA_023170135.1 Acarapis woodi
AAATTAAAAAGAAATAAAAAAACTTGACTGTATTTGTGAGCTTTCAAGAAGATAAAGTAATGAGAAAATTAAGGTCATGAGTCTCCTCTTTGGTTGGGTTCGAATACATTAATATTAAAATCATTGTCTGAAGATTTTTAGAGTGAAAACTGTAGGTGACTCACACATTTGAGATTAAATTGGATGATGATTCATTCCATACTTTTCGTTTGCCTATTTTTTACATAAAATTTCTTGTTTTAATATGTATTTTTAACCTGCACGAAAATTCATGTTGTATATCAAAAATTATATATATTTACCAATGTATTTTTAGAAAAATAGATTTTTCACAGTTATATTTGAATTTCAAACGATATTTTCCACAATACAAGTTTTTTAGAAAATAATTTTTACTGGCGTTGCCGATCGGGTGTGTCTCTGCGTAAAATCTCTCATCAAATTTAACTTTTTCGAAGTGAAATTGGGTAGATTCGAATTTTTATAAAAATTCCTGTTATATATAATAATAGAATCAATCTTGAATCTAATTTTTCAACAATTTAACTGACTGAGAAATTTTTGTTGAAAATACATAGGTTTATTGTATTTTATGCATTAAACTGCATATATTTTGTATGATTTTGTGACTTGATTAAAAATTACACAGATCACATTTATTTAGCGTTCGCCCATTAGATGTCGGTCAAGCAATATCTAAAGAACATATACCACACCACATGTTCCATTTGATTTTGTATAGAAAATTTATGTTAGATTCATATTGTACTTTGTGTCTCACAACTTCCTGTTTTATTAATTTCTAAAAAAATTGAAAATCAAGTTTGGTACTATTTTCTGTCCAATAATAATTCAAAGCACCATTCTATCTATTTTCATAACGAGTCATTAAATGAATTCATAGATAATCTTCGATATAACAGAATTTTCTCAATAGATTATTAAAAAGTCATATTTCTAAATTCTGTTAATTTTTTTTTAATTTTATTGGTTTTTCTTATTTCGTTCAAATTATTACCTTCAAACATGATTTATATAAGTATTTCATTTAAAAGTGCATGTACGTTTAGACATCACCTAAGGTTACCTGCTTCAAGATAGATATTTCATAAACGAACTTAATGGGTCCGATACACTTGTTTAAATTTCTTTTTTTTCTTGACTAATTTCTTTTTATTTATACTCTTTAGTGATTTCTATCATTGAAGGCTATTAAGTTTTGAACAACTCGATACAATTACGTGTATGTTCTAACGGTTTCAATCATTTGGTATATTTTTACGATGCATGTCTATTATATTAATTCTCCCGATAATTTTTTCTTTGTTCTAATTAAAGAGAATTTTTTTTCTCTATTACAAAAATTTTTTTTCTTTCTATTTGAAACATTTTTCGACCTAAATTCATTTGATTATTTTGCAGCCATTAATTTAACAACATTACAGTCATATCCAAAGTTTTTTTTATAATCAATTTTTCTCGAACATTTAAATTTAAATAAATTTGTATTCAATAGATAATTGAAAAAAAAAAATTAATTTTAAAATATTTTATGAATATCATTAAATTTTTTTTCTGTTTTTTCAAGTTAATTTTTAGATTCTACAATAGATCATATTTATTTTATTTACGGGAATCAAATGAATAATTTTTTTTCCATTGTATTTATTTATAATGAAATTGCAAAAATTTTATTTTTATGTGTATTTAAGCAAAAAAAAAAATCCGCAGACGGACAGCGAATGAAGAATTTCCTTTCAGTTCGCTTAAAATTAAATAGGTCTTAATTTATCATATAACTTATAATTTTAAATATTTTACTAGGAAATGGCTTGAATACATGAATAGAATGACATAATATAATAAAAACTAATAAAATCATTTTAATACAAGTAATTTTTATCAACTAATTTTATCTCTATTATTATTAATAAGCTTTTCATCAAATTTCTTCAGTTCTAAGAATAAATTGAATGTAAATTGGAAAAATTTAAAGAAATTTTTATTTTTATTAATAATTCTTTATTATTAAAATGCAATTTCTAAATCAATTTTTTCTAATAAAGACATACTTAAAAAATAAAATGAAAAAATAAAATTTTGTATCATTCTATTATTTAAAATTTATTGAAAATCTATTTAGGTATACATTTTAGCATGTATTAAAATAATAAAGAATATGGCAAATCGTTATGAAATTTCAATATTTTTTAAAGCAATCACAATTGTCAAATTTCTAAAAAAAAATTATTCTAAATGAAGTTCTTTAATAATTAATTATAATTAATTATTTAAAATTTTTTGAGATTTGAGAATTATTAATAAAAAAAGAACAAAATGAAATTAGTATATTTAAAATTGTGGATGAATAAAAGCTCTTCAAGTTTATGAATTTTCTAATAAATTGAAAACAAAGAAACCATCTAATTTGGGTGATTTATCTATGAACAAGTTAAAATTTTAGTATTGAAGAAAATTATAAAATTATATACATAATGCGACTATAAACTAAAACAAATAAAAATTTTGATCAACGTTTCATAAAATTAAAAATCAGCTAACAATTTATTTAAATTTAGTTTAATCTTGAATGAATTAGTTAGCTACATGTATCAAAAGAATGACCAGTTTAAACTTTTTCTTTGTCAAGTTAATAAATGGTAAACATTTCAACACAATTTAATTATCATTAAAAACGAATATTTGTCTAAATAACTCGCTCTTTTTCACATTTGCATTTAAATCATTTAAATTTTCAATTAAATATATATTTTTTTTCAAAAACGATAAAAACAGACAGTCTATTATATTTAGAGACTTATTTTAAAGACCAAAAATTATTAAAATTCAAAATTATTTATTGGTGTATCAAATAGCCTTTCAAAAGTAATTCATATTTTATACAAAAATTGAATACTATTGGCAAATATGTGTAGTGAACATTCTCATACAAATGATCCTTGGTCAGCAAAAAAATTATACGATAAATGTGTGATATCTATGCATTCAAATTTAATTGTCACAATTCGCTACAATTATAATATCGAAAAAAATTGATTAAGTAGATCCATTATAAATAACTCGGTCGTTTTTTCTGAAATATGACGTAAAATCTAATGTACATTAGAAAAACAATGGTTTGGAAAACTTTCATGTAATTCAAAGTTAATGTTTGATTTTAAATTTTGTTTAATGTAATTTATTGTATTTGTAACATAAAGTAATTAACTTTAGCATTACTTAACTTAATTCGATTTTTAAAGACAATTCGTGCCATATATGATCAATACAAGGTGTAAATTAACCCAAGACGAATCCATAGATGACTTTTGATTATTCATGATATTAGGTTTCATTTTACCTACCGCCATAGATTTAAAAAAAAAATTCAAATTTTGATCTAAAACTGTAAAAGCAACATATATGAATTCCCATGTAAACATTAAAACATTGCGTGTTGGACTTTCTTTTTTTCCTTACTTAATCAATCAGGAAACAAGTTTCAAAACTTTAGTAAATTTTTATGTAAAAAGAAATTTTGCAAATGTCGACTTGCATTATAAATAAATGGGACACTAGGATCAGACTGAGCGTTGTTAATTTTAATAAATAATAATTTATTTTCAAGTTGAAAATTTTGAATTTTTCTTCTATTAAATTAAGATTTCTCTAAGATGAAAGTTTTTATTCTTCGAAAGTTTGTTAATTCATAAAAAAAAATATGTATTCTATTTATCTAATAAATTTCTTTAATTTTAATAAATTTATTTTTTTTTTTAAATGTGAAATAAATCCCACAATCGAAAAAATTTTTGAACTTAATAGCGATTCAAATTTAATTTTAACTTTTTTTTTTGCTTCTCTAAAAAATTTATCGCCCGAAACTAGGTGTAGTCTTAATTTTGTAAACTAGTATTTTTCCATTTTCTTATAATTTTTCTTGATTTCATTAATTCATGATATTTTTTTAGAAAAAATATTCTAATTATATTTTACTTTGAATGTATGAAAATTATTTTTGAAAACACTACTTATAATGCTTTAAAATTTTTTTAATTTATAGCTAAAATTTGAATGAAGATTTGAAAATTTTTTAAATATTTTCTGATTTATTTAATTGATCTATAAAAAGAGATTTGTTTGATTTTTGGATTTTCAAACTTAATTCTCAATTAAAAATTCAAAAGGACTGATGACGAACTATTTTTTTTTTGAATCAAGATTATATTTGATGATCTTATTGAAAACAAAGAATAATGAAAGCAAAATTTCTTACTTTGACAGCGAATGAATCGAAAATAAGAAGTTGCAATATGAAAAGAAAAGAAAATTAAAAAGGTTTTTATAGAGACTAGATATGAAATCTAAAAATTAAAATTTCTTTTAAACAAAAAATGGTAAAAAATTGATTAATTTCAATTGTGTCGATACTAGTCTATCAGGCAAACGGTGTAGAAAGGTAAAAAATCAAAGATAATTTTATAATCATTTGAACGGTCCCATCAGGAGAAAAATTTTGATTATAAATGTGTAGTACATTGATTTAGTAATATATTTAAGTACGCAATATTAGATCTATCTAATATGTCAACATAAATTTATTGAAAAAGTGAACAAAAGAGACATTCAAGCCCGATTATAAATATCGGCATTTAAAAAAAAGCTTACCCGTATAATAACAGTTATTGGAAGTTTATTTCGTTTTTTTTTTCGTCATTTTCATTTTGCTATCATATACTCGTTTTCATTGCATAAATTTTTTAAATATCAATCTTCTATTAAAACTATTAAAAAAATGTACTACCCTTCACTATTTCCGACATTAATCGCTAGTTTGGGTTGGTACTCTCAATTCGATCTTTTTTGATTGACCTACCCAAAAGTTAGACTAAAAGTAGCTATAGGTAGTAATGATGTGGTTGCGGAGTTTAGGCAAGTAAATCAAGAAAAAAAACTGTCTAGAGTCTATTAATTTCATTTGATTCATATATTTAGCCTGGGTATTTGAATTTTATATATATATTCTAATAACGTTATTTCAGGTAAACTAGATTTTTTTTGGTGACTTTTAAATCTTTTAGTCGATGGACCTTTGCCGAACACATTATACAATACATTTCGCCTAAACTTTGTTGTATATAATATATTTCATATGAATATAATTAAATTGTTGTTTTTGTTCTAAGTGATTGGCAGTGCGTTGTTTTTTTTACTTTAAACATTAGTACAAAAACTACTAACATTGTCTAGTTTTAGTCAGTCTTACAAAATATCTGGTTTGGAAAGCTCACCTCTGTGTAATAAATTCGATTTGAAATCTTTTTATGTTTTTTCTTAAATTTTTTATTTATTACTCCAAGTGCTTGATTGGATACTTCTAAAAAATTTTTAATAATTAAAAAAAATTCTTATTACAAATTTATCTACCCATTGTTTTAATCATTTTTTAAAAAATAAAATGACTAGAAAAGAATCTTTTAATACCTCGGGCTCTTCGCAATAAAATACTAATATTCCAAAATTTTGTTCGTTTGGCTCGAGTTATTGGAATTTTTAAAAGCATCGATTTCAAAAAAAAAACCTATTCAAATTTAAATATGAAATTTAAAAAAAGGTAAGTCATTTTATGAAAATAACATGCCCGCTACACTTATGAATGATGATGAAGCTTTGTAAAAAAAATTTCTTTTATTTTTGATAAATTCATAATTTTCTATTTTTGTTATATTAAGGTCTTTGAAACTAAGATGAGTTATTTCATAAATCTTTGAAATCTTAATTCCAATTTTAATTTGGTGAAAAAAATTATAATCTTATTTATTTTGAAAAATTGAAAAAATTTTTATTTCAAGTAATAATAGATGCTTATATAGTATTTAATCAGTTTAATTAAAGGCGGCAGCTGACAGAGCGAATTCGGAATGATAGGTAAGTAACCTCTAGTAAATAATAATGTCAATATAAATGTTGTACAGATGTATATAGCTAAAAATTAAATGTATAAAGTGTGATACATTAAAATGCAGTGAGATTAGTTATATAATCTGATATCAATGAACATCAATAAACACAATGAAATAGCATTCATTTAAAAATTCTAGTGAATTAGATTTGTATCAAAAAGACGATAAATAGAATACGATCTAGTGTGGTTCATAGAGAGCAAAATATGAAACTGATTTATAAATCAAGTGATAAAAAAAAAAATGAAATATTCAAAAGAAATGAACTGATAGCTTTGATTCAAAGCGGATCAGATATATTTATTAGTAAAAATAAACTTAAAAAACATCTGCTCATCATTTTTGACTACTGCTACAATTGTTACAAAGATCATCATATATTTACATCAAAATTATTTAGGTATAAAAAATAAATATTTCTTTCAATATATTGCTCTCTTTCCTTCAGTTAATTAAAAAATAAATATATTTCTTAAAATTCACCTTTTTTAATTTAACAGTTTTCCTTTGATAATTTCATAAATCATCCTGGTGCGAAAGTAAGGCATTGAACTCTGTATTATAAAAAAAAAAATGAAAATAAATGAAAAATTATATTTTTGTAAAATGAATTAGTGTAAAAATATTTTCATGTTTAAATAACAAACCTGATTGAAGGTGAACTCTTTTTTTCGCGCTAAATAGTCAGCGTATTTGCAGGTAAACATACCACAGTCGGAACCATTCATTTGTTGTGGAATACCTTTCACAATGGTCTTTTTCCAATTTTCGGTATCAAGAGATTCGTTTTTTTTATCCAACATTTCATCTCTTAAATAAGTTAACAACAGATTTACACACTCCTGATTATTACCATTCATACTATCGTAATAGTTTATCTCTTTGCTTAGAACGTCTATAGATGCAAGTGTCCAGTGCATGCTTAGATGAATCGGAATTAAAATTAATTTAAACGAGAATATATCTACTTTTTTAGTCCATCTTTTTAGTATTCGATGACCAGATTCTTTAAGTTTACCGTAGAAAAATGTGTTAAAACAATAAATTTCTTTTGGATTACGTTCCATTAACATATTGAAATAGAAATTAATGATTTCATCATTTAACCAGTTCAAACCCTGAAGTGTTTTGATATCTTTTCTGCGAATCTCACAATTATATTTATCAGTGATCAATTGATTCATATCACTTATCGAGAGCACTTTATCAACTTCAGCTACGATTTCGTTAGTTAGTTTTATTTCTTCATCCTCTTCCTTTAAGTCTTCCAAATCACTTAATTCCTCTTCTTCTGGCGGGTATTCGATATCGCTAAGCTCCTCTTTTTTTTCGATATCGTAACAAGGTGGATAATATTTCAATTTCGAGATACTTGTCGCTTTAAGCATGCGCTCTTTACTTATTTTTTCAAGTTCCTGAATTGTTATTCGAGTGTTCTCTTCAACTTCTTTGTATTTATTTTCTTTCTCTTTTAAAACACGATTTTGTTCCAGATCAACTTCTTCCAATCTCTTTATAATCTTATCAGCAAAATTCTTATCATGAATATCGATAGGCGCACTTAATTTTTTATTAAATTGTAGAGGATCATCAACTTCCATGTCTTCTTCTCTAATATCTTCCCATGGTTCGGAAATGCATAAACTACTTGTACCTTTACTAATATTACCAAAATGATTATCATCGTATTCCATATCAAACGATTTATTCACAACCAATGTGCGTTGAACTACATTATTTAGATCATTTTCTAAATCAATACAATCACCATGAAAGTAAGTAAGGTCTTGTTCATCAATTTTCTTAAGATTTTCAAGTAGGCTGACACGTTTGCCGAATTGGAATTGAGTATTCGTCAAATGACTGAATGGTTTATAGTATGAATTTATTTGATTTGTTGTATTTTGTTTGCTTTCAAGTCCACTTATTTGATACCAATTGTTCTTGATTAAATTATCAGTCTTTTTAAAGAGAAAATTGAAATCTCGTTTTTTGGTCGCATTTTGTGATAGCAAATTTCGGGCAAAATCTTGAATCTTATTTTGTTGATTGAAATTTTTCTGATTATTTTGATTGCTACTATTATTCAACATTTTACGATACGTCTCCTTGTCATCTAATCTGATGGACGTTTTGCCAAAATTTAGAAAATCTTTAGTTGAAAAAGTTGCACCTTGACCATTCATGATTTGTTTCAAACTTAAATTTGTGTAATTGTTGAGTAGATGAGCACCAAAATCAGTATTTAATTTTCTATCAAAATCAAATGTTGTTGGTTTTTGAATATCAGCAAATTTTAAATTCGTCTGCTGATTATTCTGATGTGGCTTGAAGATTTGAGCCAATGAGGAAAACATTTTTTTACTCCAATTTTGAGGATATATTTTAATAAAAATCAATTATTTTGTTCAAAAATCTTAATTTCACTCTTGTAAATTTTCTAAATATCTGATATTAAAGTTGATCAAAAAATGTGTTTGAATTATAAGACAATTATACTACAACACAATCAACTAAAATTTATGATTATCAAAACAAATATGAAATTTTATTTATAATAATTTCATTTTAAAATAAAGAAGTCAATTGATCAAATTTTCAATTAAATCTTCAATTGACTTCCAAAAATTAATTGTCATTCAGCTCTAAGTTTATAAATTAATTTTGTATGTCATTCTTTAAATCCACAAATATCAAACTGCACCAAAAAATGTTCTGCTATATTAGTCTCAAAGTATGATTATGATCGAGTAATTCATATAAATGTAAATGGAACTCAAAAGAAAAGAAAATCAAATGTTTATCATTCTAAAAACAGGATAAAGAAAGAATTTCAATAGCAATAGTAATAGGTTAAAATTTTTTTTATATAATTGATAATAAGTCACAAAATAAGCAATATTCTAAAAATCATGTTGGATGGCCATGTTTTACATTCTTTAAGTAAATAATTTGATGTTAAAAAAAAATCGAAAAGTAATTTAATTATTTTATAAAATTACTATGAAGAAAAAGAATGATAAAATACAATATAATAATGTTATATTAATAGGATTGTAGAAAAGAACTGTAAAAGATCAAATCTAAAAAAGAAAAGACTGAGTAATTTACCAAACAGAAACGGGTTACGCAAATAATACACAGATGAATTCAACAAATGTATAGACTTAATGTTGAAGACAACAGTTTTTTAAAATTTTGATTCATCATGTGCTTACAATAATCCACTTACCAGAACGATAATTGGAGAAATAAAATTTATGAAGTAGGTAGCGAGAGATTTCGTTTTGGATTATAAATTGAACAAAAATAAAACTCTTCTTTTTCTTACTTTTTAGTTAATTACGATTCGAATTTTGCTTTCTGATTTTGAAGTCTGTTTGTTTACATTTTTTTTCTTTTTTACATTAAAAAATAATTCTATTAGGCGCCATCGTTCGACAAAAAATTTCAAATGAAAACATATTCCTTTTGAATTTCTTATTGCCATTTATTTTTTTTTACGAGCGCCGGTCTTATCAACTTAAATTAAGGGAGATTCTGTTAAATTTTTTTTTGAACGACTTTCGAATGAATCTTATCGCAACATTTGATATATATGGATAAAAGAATTTCAATGAGATTGACATCTGTTAATTTTTAATAATGTGAAGTAAGCTAAACTGAATTTAAAAATCTAAATATATTTTTTTTGAAATATAAATAAAATAAAGAAAATTTTACTGGAAATTTATTTTTAAACATGATTTTGATTCGCTTTTATATGTCCAAATTTAAATCGACCAGGTATTATGTGAACTTACGAAAAAAAAAAAATTTATTTTTTTATTTTGCAATAATTAATTATACTATTAGTGAAAAATTTTTTTATTGAAACCAAAACAACTTAAATTTGAGCTTATTATCTTAAGCTTGAAAAAATTACAAAATCGATAGTATTAAATTAAAATTAAATTTTTCCAATATCACAAGATTATCCACTTAACCGCGCGCTAATTTCATGAAATTTGATTTCGGAGTCACAGAGGGCATTATACGTATTGCAAAGCCATTTTTTCATTCGCCTGTTATCTTTATATCACAAAAAAGATGATAATTTATTTGATCTCAATCTAAATTATTTAATTATTATTGAAACGTTTACAGGGTAAGCTTTTAAGTAAACAATTATCAGATGATAAGTCAAATATTTCATATTATAAACAGTTTTGATCACTTCAATAATAAATTTTTTTTTCGAAAAATTATTATTTGTGTGATAAATACCATGATAACTAACAATCAATGAATTTAGTGAATATGTTTTAAAAATTTTTTAAACTAAGATTTGTCAATCTAATTGTAATAATCAAAAGTGATCTTAGATAACTATTTATTTTTAAAGTGTTGCTAATTTCTCGTTAAGTCAGCGGTTCTTCGAGGCACTATCGATTATTTTCTGTTTTCGATAGTATCGTTGAAAGGCATCATGGCTTACTTGATTCTTTTTCTCTTACTATCGATTGTATGCTTTTTGTTTAGATTTCTTATGTGTGTGATTTTTTTCTCTCTTGCTTTCTCCTATTTTCAATTTCCGAACATTTATGAACCTTTTTGAATTTTTGCAAGATTCAGATCAATCTATCTTAAGGAGTTCTAGTGATTACTATACAAATTTTTATAAATCAATATAATAAATTTTAAATTATTTAATCATTCTTATATTTCAATATTAGATAATATAATTTGGCTTTTAATTTTATTTGTTTTTAAACGATCTGATGTTTTATTTTGATATACTAATTTATGATTGATATTCGGCTTTTTTAATTAGTACTCATTAAATTGATGACATTCTTTATAACATAAATTTTCATCATTTGAAAACAACTCCTTGCTTAAATTTTTATTAGATTTCATCTAATTGAGCTCCTTTTTCAAGTGAGTTTTCTTATTTAATTAATGATCACCTTTTTTTACGGAAAGTTAAATTCTAAAATTTTAATTGATTTTTTGAAAATTTAATTTAGAACATTGAATGAATAAGGGCGCCGATGCATTTGGCTGACTCTTTGTTTACTTTATGAATCATATATTATGAATTTTATTTTAAATTGACATTAATACAAATATCTTATATATGTGCCAGATAAAAAGTCGATTAATATTTCAATTTTTTCTTATTCAATACTTAGTCATTAATTAAAAAGAAATTGAACACAACAAATCAAACTTCACAGTAATCAAGATGAGTACAGCTGTAAAAGAGGAAATGGATAGCACATTGCCTGATGTAACAAAAGGTAAACTAAATGCAGATAAGTCAACGTCACAAAGCAATCAAAAAGGTGGAAACATGAACAACAAACAAAATCTAAATAAAAAGAACGCTAATAAGAATAACAATCAGAATCAAATTCAGGGCAAGAAATTCAATCAGAACAACAGTAATAATAGTCGTAATCAAAATTTCAATCAACAAAATAATAACAATCAATCAGGTAATCAACATCATCAGAACAAATTTCATCAAAATAAATTTCATTCAAATGAACATTTAAACTCAAGACCATACGATGATGGATATCAACAAAATGGTGATTATCCGATGACGAATCGACCATACAAGATCATTCTCGGACAACCCACTCTCGAATTGCCCACTAAAGATACGACTGAAGTGAAAAAATTTACGGGTCGTTGTAGAATATTTGTTGCCAATTTACCAAACAATACAACTGAAGAAGCACTTAGAAAGATGTTCGAAGAATTTGGTGAAGTTTCTGAGGTATTTTTAGGAAAAGGTAATTTTGCATTTGTGAAAATGGATACCAGAAAGAATGCAGAAACAGCAAAAAACAGTATAGATGGTCGTATGTTTGAAAGTAGAATACTTAGAGTTCGATTGGCTGCACATGCTGCTGCCTTAAAAGTAAAAAACTTGTCTTCAACCGTCACAAATGAACTACTCGAATATGCATTCTCTTATTTCGGCGAGATAGAAAGGGCTATTGTGATTACAGATGATCGTGGTCGTAGCACAGGTGAAGGTATTGTCGAATTTGCAAGAAAATTTTCAGCTCAAAATTGCTTGAAACGTTGTTCGAATGAATGTTTTCTTATTACTGCTGTACCGAAACCGGTCTGTGTTGAGCCATTTGAACAGCGTGACGAAGAAGAGGGCTTTTCAGAAAAACAAATTAATAAAAATACACAAGAATTTAGGTATGAACGTGAAATTGGACCTCGTTTTGCAGAACCAGGTACATTTGAGCACGAATATTCGGTTAGATGGATGAAGTTAATCGAACTTGAAAAGCAAAAAAGAGAAACTTTGGAAATTGAAATCGAAGAAGCACGTAAAGCATTACAAGAACAACTAGAGTATTCAAGAGTTGAACATCAAACTAAAATGTTGAGGGAACAATTAAGAGAAATGGAAGAAAGAGCGGATAAATTTGGTCAAATGAGGAATACACGTGTAGATGATGATAGAAGAAAGGAAGAAGAACGTCAAAAACAGCTTATGTTGTTAAGACAGCAAGAGGAGGATATAATTAGAAGATCACAAATGACAGATGTATCAAATTTAAGAAGACAAGAAAATGATTTAAGATCGAAAGCAAATGCTCTGCAAAATTTGTTAGATAAACAAGAACAGGCGATCGGTCAAGTCACTAATCCGGCCGCTCCGGTTATGCTACAACAATCGGCCGAACAACTGCAATTTCAAAATCGCATAAATTTCAATGATCCATTGGCATCTGCCGCCCAATCACAACTAAATCCACAACAACCAATATTTAACACAGGCATGGTAAGTTTTTATACATTATTTATATAATTACATACCAATTTGAAATTGAAAATTTATTTTATAAATAGCCAATGATTCCAAATAATCCAATGAATACAACTGGAATTGATTTCAGACCATATGGACCACAAGCTGTTGCACCACCGACAAATCAACCGCCTCAGTTTGCCGATCAGAATCCAAATCAAATGATGGTACCACCAATTCAAGGTATGAATCCTGGTGGTGGCTTTGTTGGTCCAACAGGAAATGCTGGCAGACAAAATAATCGTAACTTCTCAAACAATCGCAATTTCCAGCAACACAATAGCGGTGTTCAGAAAAGGATGAGAAGATATTAATTTTAATCATTGGCAATCATCGAAATTCATCTTCTCTCTTAAGTTGTAAAAATTTTAGCAACAAAATTTCGTATCAATTTATTCTAGATGAATTCTTATACACCTGTGTTTAAAAGATAAACAAATAGTTTGTTTTTAGTTAGTAATATAATCACATTTCAAACACAATAAAAACTTCATCATCTCACATTTAACGGTTTACTTACCTCGAGCAACCTCCCCCTTCTCTTGGCCCACTTTAAATTTAATAAATTATTTATAACTAGATGGAAGACGATATGAATCATGATGAATTTCTTTGGATTTTTTAGATTTGAAATTATCAAAATAATGTTTTGCTAAAATTTCATCACAAGTATATTTCCTTTAAATAATTTTAGGGTATTTATTTTATTATTTTTATTTTTTTTTTTTTTTATTTATAAAATGAACGATGGTCAATTCGATCTAATCAAAATAGCAATGCCCTTCAAAAATTTTCTTAAATTTCACCTTTTTCTTAAATTTGTTCTTATTTACATACATACACATAATCTTAAATACATTTACCTGCTTTTTCATTTTCAAAACGAATGACAATTGTTCGTTTTTCTTCGTTCTACTCTATATCTCTCTCGCTCTCTTTCTGTAAAATTTTTCTTTAATTTTTGTAAATTTAAAAATAAAAGATTCATTCCTGTTCTAATCTTACAAGAATAACTTTTTTTCATTCATTCATAGTAATAATTAAACATTTTTTTCAAATAACAAAAATAAATTTCACATTGAATATCCAATTATCATTTAATTTCAAATCATTATGAATAATTTCAGTATATTATCCGCACTTGTAATTATTAATTGTAAAAAACCCAAGTAAAAGATTAAAAGTTTTGCAAAATTTTTTTTGTAGAAAATTGGTAGTTAAGTTTTCTAATCAATGAAAATTTCAAAATAAGTTCGAATACATCAGCTAAATTCAAAAAATAATCATAAAGATTGTTTTACACTGTAGTCATCAATCAGGGATCAAACTTTTATAGTTTCACAAACACTAAGCAAAATCATGGAATAAATTTAATTGTAAATCATATTTTTAATTAGATTAATATTTTCTGTTATTAAATCGATATTTACTCATGTAAAATATATTTGAAAAACTATTATCCTGACAACAAGTAAACCATTAAATTTTTTCGAAAAATAAAACTTAATTGCAATAACGGTCAATATTATTTAAATTTCATTTGAAATGATATATATCAAGAATACATCAATTCCTGTACAGAAATTTTTCTTTCATTCATCTGTTTGAACTTTATTCTCCCTGAAATCTTAATTTATGAAATTAATCATGAAAAAATTCAAATTAGTTTTTCATAAGAAAAATCATCAATTTTATTTATTACTTATTTTCAATTAAGTTTTAGTTATTTTTCAAATTTATATTATGTTTTAAATACAGCCTCTGGGCGATGTGTTTTTTTGTGAGCGTATTGAATGAAAGCCACCGGTCAAAGAACTCTCAGGTTCAAATCTCACTGACGTTGGCTTCAATTTGAGTCGCTTCAATCGAATGAATTAGATTTCAAAGTGATGAAGAATAATTACCGGATGAATTATTGTTGATTATAAAAAGGCTGTTTATCCTGAATTAACAAATCTAATTTTATTTTTATACAAAAAAAATTTTACTCTCTTATGACCAGATAATTGAAAAAAAATCATCAGTTTTCTAGTTTAAATTTTAGCTGCTATTAATAATTTATCTATTATTTATTTATGGTGCATCATAGTGATAGTCACAAACAGATGGAATCATAGTAGTAATTATGAATAAGATGATAATTCTTGAATTATCTCAGAATTAATTTGTTTTCTGTGTATGAAATATTTTAAATTTGACTATTAAGAACCCATAAACTTCTCATCGTTTTATTTGTTCACAATTCCAATCGAGATTAAATAAAATAAATTTTTATTCAAAATTTTTTGAATTATCCTTCTAATGTTTATTGTTTATTTGTAAACAAGAAATTTGTCTGGTCAAGTTGCATAGAATTATTAAAATAATAGAAAAAAAATTTATCAATTTAAATGTAAATTATTCAATTCCAAACGTTTTGACAGATTACTTAGTTGACTTAATCATTTAATTTTGAAGCTCTTTCAGGCAATAATTCGGAAACAGAATCAAAGTAAAAATAATGAAAAGGTAAAATCAAGTTATCTTTTATGTTGTTCTATTTATTAGTTTACAAAAGGATGTAAGTAACCTGTTTCACAAGTTGGTACTCTTAAGTATGCACATTTTTTCGTCTGAACTTTTTCTGCAGGTATATTTGCCAATCATATTCTTTTAATGTGTCTTCAACAGTTCAACTTGAATTTCGCATATATTGAATAAATATTGTTCCAATATAAATAAGATCGATAAGTTTTTATTTGAATGCTGAGTGTCAAATTTTTGAAAATTTTTAAGTGAATGAAAAAAAATTTAAAATATTTCAATTTTATTTTGAATTTTTGAAAATTCATCATCATCAATAAAATGCGGATGATTTTCTATGATTTTTTTTCTTCAAGCTAAAATTGGAAGCATCTTTTGAAAAAATCATTCGATTTTCATTAATTTGCATGGTTTCTCAAAATTAGCCTCAAAAAAGTTAGTCTTAAGACAGTCCATTGATTATGTAAGATTTATTTGATCGCTTTTGCTTTTTTACGAAAAAAAATTTTGAATCATATTTTACTTTTATCACCGCAACATTTCATGAAATTTCATTTGATTTCAACAAATCAATATTTTATTTTATTTTCCATTTGTTAAAGGATTTAAAATAATTTCGTGAAAATCTTCAAATAATTCATTTTAGTAGACCTTTTTATGTAAATATTTCCAATTGTTAATAATTTTACTTAAAAGATATTTAACCATTTATAATTTTAACATGCTTATAAAATATATTGAAAAATTAATTAAATAAATTTCAAAATTTTTTTTCATTGATTAATTATAATATGAATGTTATTTTGAAGCAATTTCAAATATTTCAATTGGAATTTTCTCAAAATTCTTTGATATGTGTATAAATTAATTTCGTTTTTTAAATTTCACAATTGAAATTTCAGCTTGCAAGAATAATTAAAAGAAGAAATTAATAGTTTATCACAATTTAAGTTAAAAATTGATGAAAATCATGCAATCTGTTCAAAATTAAATCAATTCTATTTATTGAATGAATCGAATTGATTCTGAATTGATTTGAAAATCATTTTAGCTGCAGCCGTAATAGTATTGAATCATCTAAATACATATATTAAGTATGAAGTTTAATAAGTGTAAAAGAAACTGCTAAATTTGTCAACTGATTATGATGAGCTAATATAAAAAACACCTTTGCGTCTGCCTTAATACTTATCAAACAGGATGTATATGTCCATTACATTCTATTTAAGAAGCAGTATAATCAACCAAGTATCCTTTAAATATTTTTAATAGTTCTCATACCTTTTTTACTCTCTTTTTGTTATTTTCAAATTTTTTGACTCTCAATTAATCAAGCTATGAAAAATTATGCGAAAAAATTCCATTTCTTTATATATTTTTTCTAAAATCTATATATATTACTAAATAAATATTATTTTTTATTAATTATTACCTAACAATTTTTTTTCTTTCGTTTTTCACGAATTGATATTATATTTGTCTAAGATTATAATTTTTTTATTTTTTAGAATTCTTTCATTTGCTCAAAATCTGGTTACCAAACCAATTAATATAAAGGTTCAATCGACTTTGCAATCGAATAAAATGGATTTGATTCTTAATCCGTGGAAAGAAGCTGCCACACTTATTTTAGTAGCAAAGACATCAAGCTTACAAAAAATGGGCTCGCATCTTGACGCAAGCATTATAACAAGCATCATCAAAGATGATCAAACTCAAGATCAAGATCAATTGAAACTGAGCGAAGATATTACAGACAAGTCGAAAATTCGACTGAATAAAATTTTAGAAATCATAAACAAAACTGATTTTCGTATCATGATGGTCAAACGAAGTAGTTTATCATCTTTTATGGCTAGTGCTTATGTTTTTCCAGGTATTTTTTTACTTCATTTGAAATTAAATTGTAATCGTAGTTTAAATTAATAGTACATTCACTTCAAAGGTGGTGCGTTTGAGAATGCAGACTTCTCGTCAAGATGGTGGTCTGTGTTTGAAAGAGCAAATGTAACAAAGCAACGAATTTTTGAAGTTGTTGATCGGGTAAAAACTGGCAAACGACCAGAAATTATTACTCAATCAGTCACTTATCAAGATTACGTGGATATAAAATCAAATGAAAAAGATTCTTTATTACCATTGGATGTAGCGTTGAGAATTGCAGCAATCAGAGAAACATTTGAAGAAACGGGTAAAATTAAAGATTGTTCATAAAAAAATTCAAATATAAAAAATTTTTTTTAGGTGTACTTTTACTAGCTAATAATGAGAATGAAAAACTAGTTCCTTTGTCCGATCAAGATGATGTAAAAGTAAATCTTTCGAATTGGAGAGAAAAAGTACGAAATGATGCAAACACTTTTATTGAATTATGCATTAAATTAAAAAAATGTCCGGATATTTGGTCACTTCATGAATGGTCAAATTGGTTGACGCCAATTTCAGGTAAATTGTCGAATCATTAAAACGTAATTTCAAAAAAAAAGAAAACTATTAAATAATTTTTCTTTTTAGTTGGACATAAAAGATTTGATACAATATTTTATATTTGTTGTCTTGAGAACATTCCTAAAGTAATTATTGATAATAGAGAGATAACTAATTTGAAGGTAAGCAATATTTATTTATAAATATACATTAAAATTTATTTCATCATCGATCTAGTGGATAACACCGATAGAAATGCTAGAAGAACATACGCAGGAAAGAGTATTTTTAGCTCCCCCTCAAGTTTATGAATTGAGCAGATTTTTCTCATTTCGAGAATATAATGAATTTAAAAAATTTGTGATTTATAGAGAATCTAATGGAGTAAATAGATGGTTGCCTGTAGTTAGTACTTATATAGATGGGGCAATCACAGCATTACCAGGTAATTTTATTATATCTTTTTCAAAATTTAGATCAAATTTTTATTTTTCACTCATATTTTACAGGTGATGAAATGTATCCTGGTGATCCAGACTTAATTGGCAAAAAACCAGTACAAGATTATCCTAAAAAATTGAAAGATTTAGTATTTCCAGAGAGTGCTTTAAATCGTATTGAATTGAGAGGCCCAACATCAGTTTCATTAGTAAATATTGAATCCGAACTTGGTCACCCAACTCCAATTTCATATTATCGAAACAATGATGAACTAATTCAATTGAATTCAAAACTTTAAAAATCTTTTATTATTTCATGTTACATTTTTTATTAAATATGTTTATTATTTTTATTACCATAGGTTGATCGCTTAATTATCAAAAACTAGATATTTATCTTTATAATTTAGACTAATCAGTTCGACCAACTTCATGAGAAGCGCTTTCAGTAGATTGAAATTCATTTCGTTTTGAAGTCGTGGCATTTTGATCGATTGTTGCCGGGATAAGTTCGATTGATAATTCAATTTAATTATTTCGATCTGTTCGCATTTTTTTTTGTGTTCATCTTTCAAGTGTTCGAGTTTAATTTGGATTTTCTCAGTCTCTTCATCAACGAATGTTCCATTAATCAATGCTTGCTTTTTGTCTCTCAATTTGTTAAATAAAACATATTTCTCATTTAATTTCATTTTCATCATTTCGTTCATTTGATGTATACTGTCAAAATTATTTTTCAGTTGTATCAGATTACTCTCGATCTGATTGTGTTCATCTTCTATCTTTGCCTTTTCTTCACTTAATCTATCATTGATTTGTCTACACATTCTCAAGTCATTTTTAAACTCGTTCGCTTTTGAATTTAATTCTTCAAATTGTTCATTCAATTGTGTCTTTAGTATTTGTTGCTCTTGTTGATCATCCGAAAATTTTTCGTAGTTATGTTTATTGTCTGTTATATTCATTTGAAATTCAATTATTTCTTCATTTATTTTTACAAGATTTTCACTTAGTTTATTGATAAGTTCGCCATCTTGAAATTTTTGAATTATCTCATCGAAAAGAACAGGTAATTCGATAATGTTTTGATTAATAATTCTAGCTAATTTATCTTTATCGTTAAGTTCATCATTTAGACTTATAATTTTCTGCAATAGAACTTTGAGTCCTTTGATCACATGAACATGGTCATGGAATTTATTTATATTTAAGAGATTTAATTTCATTTGATTCAATTCATTTAATCTTAATTTCGCCAAATCGATTGATTTATTTAATCTTAAATGTTGGTCAAACGTATCGAGTTCGATTTGCATTTGCTCCATCAACTTTTTGAAATCCTGATTAAACATTTTCAATTATATTAAATATAATTAAAATGATTTTACTGTTCTCAAAATAATGAATTGTTAAATAAACTGAAATATTATTATATAGCATTGAAAAAAAAACCACGTTGTTTGTCCGAAACATGTGTCCGAAAAATATCTAGGAATAATAATAATTTGAAATATTGTAGCCTTTTTTATTTACTAAATTCTCACTTGTTGGTTGTTTGATTGATTTGATTGTTCGAATATCAATTAAATGATACTCATCTGTACATAAGTGATTATGTAATTAAATTTTTTATTTTTAAAAATATGCATTTGATTGGCAATTTTTATTTATTTTTTTTACAATATTATAAAAATTTTTTTTCGTGCCATTCTAATTATAATTGTAATAAAAATCTTTATATTTATAATAAGTCTCAGATGCGTACACAATCGACAAACGATGATTCATGAAACTTTAATTTGCGATTGACGATCATTTTGTGCCATATGTTTCCTAAATAACCCTTTAGTGATTTCGGGATACGGTAAGTATCAAAATAATTAAAACTTTGCTGCAATTCGCTCTCATTCATATCATCAAAATTAATTAAATTCATGATTTCATAAATTAATACTTTTCGTTCATCACAATATTCTGTATAAGTTAGCCACTTTATCGCTTGATTAGTTAAAAAAATAAAATTAAAAATCTTATGGTTACTTGAATACACACAAAATTAATTTTGAATTTAAATTGAAGAAAAATCAATTCGCCCATTTTAGAAAAAAGAATTTTTTTCTTTCTTACCTGATTTAAAGATTAGTGCTTCATCTCTATTGGAGCATAATGTTGGACCATAGTCATAAATTAAATCATAAAAAAATTCAAATTCTATTGGTTCAAAAATGCAAGTCCTTAATATTAAGTCTTGATTTTCAATTAATTCACTTAGCCCTTTCAAATGAAGATTTACGTCCAACTCAAGTCTAGCATCTTTAAGCTTTTTTATTATTTTCTCGAATTGAATTTGATTCTTGTTCTCATTAGTCATTTCATTCATTAAAATTAAAAATAGTTATATATCTTCTCCGGATTCGTTTTGATAGATATATTAAAATATTGTTCAAAATTTTTCAATATTTTTATTACTATGATTTTTCCACTGAAATAACTGTTTTTAATAGATACGAAAATTTTGAAAATTTTTTCTCACATTTATATATAAAAAAAAATTTGGTAGCATTGTTGTTAAACGTGTTTTTTAATAAGAGTTGTTTAATTGTTCTGAATATTTTCGATTAGAAATTCTGCTAAAATATGTAATGTTGTTAGTCACACTTTTTGTTTTGTTTCAAAAATCTGTTTTTAATGGTTATTTTTTTCTTGAAATTCTTGATGAAATAAGAATTTATAAAGCAATAAATAACATTCTAAAATATCCTTATTATTATAAAAATATATTTTGTTTATTTTTTATATTCAAATTGTCTCTTCGAAAAAAATGTCTTACTTTCTGTAACTGATTAATTTTTTTAAACATTTCAAATTCTTTATAATGATATAGTTAAACAGTAGAATTTAATATTTCAAACTAACAAGAAATTTTACTCAAAAAATCATAACAAATAAAATTGATAAAATTTCTATATTTTTTATCAAAATTAAAAACACGGCAAATCATAAATACTACAAATAATATATTGTAAAATCAGATGAAAAAGGCGGAAGTTTGCAATAAACTTATTTCAAATTTAAATACCTATTAGAACCTATAGATTCATTTTTAGATGCGAAGAAAAATGTCTGAATTTTTCGAATTTCAAAAATTGCTAGTTCATATAAGCACAAAAATATATTCATTCTTTTAAAATCTGATCCAGGATATGATGACTGTCACATTTAGCATTATTTATTTTTAGTTTTAAAGTGTTTATTACTCATGCAGATACGCTCCTACGAAATCTAGAATTTATCTATGAACATTCTCGAATTTTTTAAAACGTTTCTGACTCTATAAATGATGCTTTTTCAAAAATTGCCAAATTTTTTCAAGAAATGTAATGCAAAAAAAACTATTTTAAAGTTATTACTTCATTACAAAATTCAGAAAATCTTTATAGCCGTATATATTTTATGATTTTCAAAAAAAAAAATTTTTTTGGAGGAAACTTTTAAAAAATTATAGGTCATTTCAAGAGTGAATTTTCATTTTTTTTTTTTATTTATCATTCTAAAAAATCTAAAGTCTAGTAACTGTGATCTAATTTTGAACAATAGATTGCTCATATTTTTTTTCCATAAATTTTTACACTATAAATCACGGCTATTTTATCAAATAGAGTCACAATTAAACTATTTCGTAAATTCAACAAATAAAATTGAATAAGCAAAAAAAAAAAAAAAAATTCAAACAACTCGACGACAATCATTCACATTAAGAAAAAAAGTCCTAAAAAAATTTACCAATTGTACTCAAATTGTGAAAAGATAGAGAGTCAAGAATATTTTTAGGTATATAGGTGAATAATGACTAAAAAAGATTCTCAAGTGCGTAGTGGTCAGTTTCTCAAGATTTTCTTTGAAAATGCTTCAAATACACTTAAAACTTGTTTTTTTCTACTTATTCTTTGAATTTTAAAAAACTTGTATCTTTTTCTATTAAATTACTTATTTTAAGATAGTTTAGTCTTTTATAAATCTTATTAAAAAATAATTTGTGACATAAAGAAAAATTTCTTGACACCTTTACATTAATCAAACAAAAAGTGTTGAACGAAAATTCAGAACTCAATTGTCTAAAACTGTTAAGATTTTCAAATTTCTAAATCAATGACAAAAAAAAAATGTTCTTTTTATTCGGTAAAAATAATTCAATCTAATTTGCAGATTGAATTTATATGATTAAAAAAATTTTCTTCCAATATCAGACATTATTAAAACATAATATTAAAATAAAATTTAAAAATATGATTTCATGAAAAAAATTTTTACATACAATTTTTTATATTTTAATATTCTATAAAATTTAATTTATAAAAAACGAGACAATGATTCAATTTTAAATAAATTTTTTGCAACTTTTGATTGTTGTGTAAGTCGAGACTACATTTGCCGTTGCATCTAGAGCATCTTTTGTCTGTTCGGCTGCATTATTACCATATTTATTTTTAACGATTTGAGTAGTTTGAGTAGCAGCACTGTTTCCCACAATACTAATACCTTCCGAAACACTGTTTTTAATATTACTTAAAGTATCTAAAGCAACTTTACCATAGCCCAAAGTGGAACCAACCATTTGTCTGCTTGATTCCTCGTCACAATTGGTAACTTTTGATATAACTTGCGGTAAATACTCTTCCACAGTGGGAATTACGTAAGACGCTGTCTCACTTATTGCGCTACTTATAGCACTACAAGCTACTGTAGCTGTTTGCGAAAATTGTTTCGTGAATTGATTTAATCTTCTTAAATGAGCAGATCTTCTTTCATGTCTACGTGAATGTCTTGTATGACTATTTGATGAACTTTCCTCTTCACTTCTTTTATGTTTTCGATTACGCTTGTGATGGCGATGATTTTTTGAATGCTCATCCTTATACTTTTTCTTTGATTTATCATACGTTTTTTCTTTGGATTTTTCTTCCAATTCATCACTGCTGTTCTCGTCACTGCTTTCTTCACTTGATTCTGTGTTCATCTGGCCAGCATCTGTTTTTGTTTTTTCACAATTTTTCGCTATTTGGGTACCAATCGAGTCAATAAGATTTGAAGCTAGTGTGGCTAACGAAACAATACTGTTACCAATAACTTCACCACCATTCTTTATCATATCAGCTTTATCTTTATCTACATACACCTGATGATGGTAATCTAATGAATTTAAAACATCTTTCTTGTTAGCTTCCTCATTTCTGTTGAATGTACAAGTTTCCTTATGCTTAAATTTTTGAAAAATCTTTCTCAGCATTTCATTTTTAAGTGATGCACTTTCCAAATCAATCAAATCTGTATAATCCATTAAGTAGCACATAAATGAGTCAAGTGTTGATGAATCAGTGTCTTCTTTGAATTTAAGGAGTAAAAAATCTTGAATTGTTTGATTATTTGCATTTACTTTGAACACAAAAAATGTTGAATTACCTCGATAACTACTCGAAGTTGCATTGAGTTTGTAAATATAGTCGAAATCTGAACTTATGGTCAGATACATTATATCGTTTATTTCTAAAGATAACTGTGGACTGTCAAACTTTTTTTTTATCTCAAGATCTTGATTTTCTATATTTGGTTGAATCAACCAAAGTAATTCAATGTTTTCTTTACGTAAAGTTATTGGCATCGTGATGAGCTTATTTCTTTTCACGAATTTTTTTTTTTTTTTGAAATTTTTCAAAATTTTCTTGACATACACTTAACAAAGCGACTTCTTGATTTTGAATGAATGAATGCTTAAACATTAATTCATTCAATATTTTTTGATGAATCACTACAGTGATTTTTTGCTTGTAAACAAATTGAAATCTCGATTCGAATATCGAATAGATGGCGTCAAAAGAGCGTATAGAATTTTCGAAATTTTCTGTTTTGCTTTATGAAATTTTTAAAAATTTTTTGCTATTATGTTGTATATGATCAATAATACCTTGTACGAAATAAAAATTAATTATATGAATATCTAATATTTGTGAATAGTAAAAAGTTTTTAGATAAATGCGTTAATTAATTGCACGAAAATTGATATATATATCATGAGGATAAATTTTTTTTACTATTAATTGAGTGTCCAAAAACTTATAAGGTTTAGAGATAACTATTAAAAAATTTTATAAATTTTAGAAAAATTCTTAATTTCTTCGTTCTTTTATACGTAAAATTGTTTACGGTCGATAATTTGTTATTTAAATCATAAGATGTATGTCGTAATAACTAATCATTTAAGCTAATGAAATAAATTTTCTTAAAACATAATTATTCAATATAAAGTAACACTGTATTTTGTTTTAAATGAATTTCTGTAAGTTCTTTTTAGATAATTAGAAATTATGAGTCATTTTTCAAAGGTCTTGAAATTAAAAACTTAAGAATAAAAATTTATCCCGTTTTCACTGACTTATTAGATCTTTTTAATTTATATAGTTTGAAAAATTCTCACCGTTTTTTATTTAATACGTTACATATAGAGATGTTGTATAAATCAAAATTCAAAATTACCGAAATCTACATTGATCAATTATTAAGGTAGATCTTCAATGCCATTTTATTGAATAGTTTGTCAGATCAAATTTAAGCGGAAAATTATTATTCATTATAAAATTTGTATTGAATTTCATTCTTAAGCTTAAGTTCATAGTAACAACTATCGAAAAAGTAAATAGTGGTTATGCTAATCAAATCTGATATTTATTGAATTCATACAAAATATACATATATTTTTTTCTTAGATTATGAAAAAAAAGAAAATAAATAAATAGTAAAAATATGTGGTAATTGATAAATTACTTAAAGCCATTCTTCAATTTAATCGTCAAATTAAAAACTGCTAAAATATAATTGAATTACATTTTTCAAACCAAAATAAATATGTATTTTTAATGGTTTCAGAGAAATTTAACACAAAAAAAAAATTATCATTCTCGATTTGTGAGATTATAAATTTTAATAAGATTTTTTGATAAAAACTATTAAGCAAAAAATTAAATTTCACTTAGTTTTAGAATCATCACAAGATTCAGACCAAAGTTTACGTAAAATGAATTTATTATTTAAGATAAATTTGTACTAACTTATATTTACGTAAAATTATTTAAAGAAGCATAAGTAAAAAAAATGTATTCAATAAGCAGTTATCACCAAAATTATACCTGGCTTGCAAATCTATGAACAAAATTAGTTTAAAACCACTTAATAACGTTAAAAACCTAACTAAAGAGACTTTTTAAAGTGAAAATTTTTTAGCACACAATAAATGACTCACTTATAAACAATTTTTTATTAAAATTTTTTTGTAAAAATGTCAGATTGGAAAGCGTAAGTGTTTGTAAGCTAAAAATTGTCCCTTTTCGCAGTTAAAATGTTACTCAATGGGGCAATAGTCTTGTGGGCAAGAAGAGAGGCGAGGGTTGTGACATCATAAGACCATATGCATAAAATTGGTGAGTTATTAAATGAATGTATTGCTCAATGACTAATAATACAATTAGGATATAAGATTACAAACCATTTAAAGGTAACTTTTTTAGCTCTGTTCAGCTCTTAATCTCGTTTATTTGTCTATGTGAAATGATTAGATTAAAAGCGAGCATATTTTTAAATAACAAAATGGTTTGTTACTTGATCTAGATTTTACTAAATTTTTTGCCTCTATGATTCAATTTGGATTTTACATAATTTTTATAGACTACTTTTAAACTAAGCATTATATAAGTTTATTAGTAGAAATTTTCAAGTGAAACAAGAAAGCTTTTCGATAGTGCTTATAAATTCACTTGAGATCTAATGCTTGACCACATGCCGGGTATTTTCATGATCTAAACAAAACAATTTCTTTAGGTAAATCACTTATTAAAGTGTTGTATTGTTGATGTTCCATATTTTTATTTAGACATTTTGATTAAAATCTGATCACTTAATCAAATTTTTAAGTAAAAAAAACTTTTTTTATATGAAACATTTTTATAAAAAAAAATTCAGCGTAAAAAAATTTACGAACTTTAATAAATAATTAGTATTTTAAGACTAGTAGTTACTGATGAATTGAAGACATTTTTAGCTTTTTAAGTTTCGTTTTTTTGGGTTTATTAAAGCAGTTAATTTTTAACTCATTCATATATTTTATGTATTTAAATATTTTTATATTTATAAATTTTGCAAACTAATTTCAGCAACTTTTAAAAAGCATAAAAAAGTTAGTCCTTTATGTTGTTTTAACATTAGTCATACAATAGTCTACATTTACTCAGCAGGTAACAAAATAAACATTTATCTACAATGATGTTTTTAGAAACCACAAATTATGCAAATGATTTAGAGTTATTTTTAATAAAATTAGCTACTTGCAATTTGTCTCACACATATTTGTACATATTTTGTGAAGTTAATATTTGTTATTTAGAACAATAAACTTATCGAATTTTACATTTAAAAAGCAATAAGACTACCTGTGGCCTCCTTATTGAATGTATTATAAGAATAAACATTAGGTAAATTTAGAATCAAAATGGGTAAATTAAGGCAAATTAACTTTTTCTCATTAAATTTTTTTATTTTTTATTTAGAATTTATCTTTTTTTTTTTAAAAACATTTATTTTTCGAAATCCATATAAATCATTTATGTTATATTGAATTTTTTAATCTTATTTTGAAGGATTTAAAATATAAAAGTTCGGATTATTGGTTATACTAAATTATTCAAACAATAATTTATTCCATTTGATTTGATTTCACAATAGACTAGCTTTTTTTTTAAGAATTTGACTATTTCTAATTTTTGAAATCAATTAATTTCATTTATGCTCGTAGATAAGGTATATTTGAATATTTTTGCTTTTCTGACTAGAAATTTTTAATTTAGAGAAAAAGGCTTTATAGCTCATTGGTATCGTCTTTTTCTAGAAATTTTAAAAGTACTTCACAATAAACAATAAAATTTAAAAGATATTATGGGATAATGTTTAATCAATCGAATTCTAAAATTTTTTTTCAGATAGTTGTATCTTGAATTGTATAAAATTTTTGAACACTTTGTTTCAAACTTTTCATTTCGTTATTTTAAATGAAAAGCACATAAGCCTTATCAGATTATTTGAATCGAATATGTTTCGATGACTTGGAATGGTAAAACTTCCAAAAATCCTACAAATTTTTAACTTGAAATCTCTAAAATTTAGGGTCTACTTAAGTGTACTTAAATTTTGTCATATTCTGTGTGATTAAACGCCAAATCATATAGCATAAACTTGCATAATTTCTAAGTTAGGAAAACTAATGAATATATATAAAATTATAAAGCTATAATGTTGTTCCAACCGGAATCGCCCCTTACAAGCCTCTTGTTGCCGACTTACTCAGATAAAAAAGTGTGCAATATTCACAAAAAAAAACGTAATTTTTATATTAGAAAAAAGTTTTAAATTTTTTTTTGAGGTAACAGACTAAGTTATAAAATAGTAAACAGTTTCTTTTGTTATTTTCAGATTTCTCTAATTACTAGAATACAATTACAAGTCTTTTGGAAAGAGCATATTCGCTAATTCAATCAAATGAAAACTGACCCAACACACAGAGCTTTGGAATAGGCTTTGTGTTGCATATCCTATAGACTGTAGATAAGAATAATAAAATGATTTTATGCCTTAGGACTCTTATTCAATTATTTAAGTAATCAAATTAAATCTATGATATAAGTTCTATAAAAGTATCGGAGTATACATTACCTATAATAAAAAAATATCGATATAGCAATTTGTAAACCATCCATAATATTATACTATATAAAATTTATGCATTTAAAATGAATTCAATAAGATACTTTGGATCAAGTATATGATTTGATAATTTTCTTGTGATTTCAAAATATTACGAATTTTTCAAAACCATCAAATGGAAATTCGAGAGATTTTAGGAAAAGAAAAAAAATTTATGTATATATCTAATTTTAATTTATATAATGAATGCTCTTCTAGATTTTTAAACAATTGAAAAAAGTTTTATAAAAAAAACGTTTAAAAAATTTTTGCCAAACAATTTTGAGGGTAATATATAAAAGCGGCTAAACCATTTTTCAAAGAAAACATTTGCGAATTTTATAATTTTATTGACCATCATTTATCTGAAAATTTATTCTAGAAAAAAATTATTTTCACTAACATTTGAAAAATAAGCATTTTTTTTTTAGAACATTTCACATTGAGTGACGAAATTTTCAATGATTATTTCCATAAATTACCAATTAAAAACAGAAAGATCAGAAAAAAACTGTTGTTGACAAATATTTTAGCTAATTGGTTAAACACACCTTTGAAACGCCTTTTTAAGATTATGTCCGCGCATCGTGTGACTTTTACTATGAAATTGATACTTACATTATGATACATCTGACTGTATCATATACTTGGCAATCTTATCTGTGCTATATTATTGGATATTTTATGGTTAGTAAATGCAAATAAAAATATAAAATAAATCAATCAATGAGTATCGAAATCTTTATTACAGATGCATAATTTTAATAAATTATTTGAAAATATTCAGGTGTTATAGATTTGTTGATATCAATAGAGAATTTTGCCTCAACTATCGGAAAAATAAATTTAATTTTATAGATGCCCCTTAAATGGTTTAATTTTCATAAAATCTATGAAGATTCGTGACAAATTGGCAGACGGTCACAAAAAATGTTTAATGACACCATATTATTGCTTAGTGTTTTTATTGGTCATACCTAGCACACGAACACTGATCCATCGAACAATTGATAAACAAAAGGCATTTGTAAGTTACAAAATACCGTTTAATACTGTTATAAAAAGACGATGCTACAGTACCTAGATGAATTATAGAAAAAAGTACATAAATAAATACATACTATAAGCTATACCAAAAGAAACTAAACCGGATCGCAGTCGATCAATTGTTCAAAAAGTGATTGTTGTCCAAATTATCATTCAAATTAACGCTCTTAGACCTATTGAATCTCGATGGCACTTACAAGACAAACTTCTTTTCATACTTTTCAATATATACAGCACATTGTCTGTATTTGACAGGGTGATATGGTGTAGTTGTGTGGAAGCTTTTTCAAAATTTTTAGAAAGTTCTATTAAAAGTTTTATTAAACAAGAATAAAAGTTGTTTTTTAGTACAAAACGATCGAATATTAATCATGCAAATCGACTTGCAACCAAATTTGAAGTCTAAAGTTTCTAAACCTCATCAAAGATAATCATACAGTTGAATTCGCTTCAATTCTTAAAGAAATGACACTCACAAAATACTAAAAAATGTTTAACAAGTTGCTTGATTTTTGAGAAAAAATTTTTTTGTTAGCTTAATTTTGCTGCTTAGAGGTGATTTTTTGTTTTTAATATGAAAAATTGACACGCCTGAAACACGCCAAATTTTTTAGAACAGAAAAGGATTGAATATATTCATATGTAATTGTAAATAAATAATTTTTGATGTAATTATTTCCAGTATGAATTTTACAGTACCCAAGCCACAATATCCTATCGGATTCAGAAATTTCTCTCAATTCTCAATATGTAATACATGTGTAAATTTGATTTATATGTG
>BLXL01000025.1:0-17160 GCA_023170135.1 Acarapis woodi
ATTCAAATCTGTATTTTGCCAGCAATACTCTATATTAGATAATAAACGTTTACAATTCGTTTGCATTGTCTCATAATAGTATGGTTCAATCGATATAACTTTGATATTGAATTTGTACATTTCATTACGTAATGCATCTGTAAAAGCTATACTGGCATGCTTTGACATAGAATAAATTGAAGTCGGTGTTATAGCACATCTTCCTGCTAATGAATTTATGTTTATTAATCTACCATTCAATGCCGAATTTTTATTTTTATTGAATTCTCGAATTAAGGGTAAAAACTTTCGGGTAATTTTTGCCATCGCAAATGTATTGACCTCAAAAATAGGCCGATATTGTTGATCGAATTGACCGAATTCTAACTCACCAGGTGATGCAATACCTATATTCAAATAAAATAATAAAATTTTGAAAACAATTTGAACTGAAAGAAATTATGGTTTGCCTAAAATTAATTACCTGCATTATTGATTAATGACCAAAATTTAACCGAAGGATTATCATCCAAATATTTTTTAACTAAATTAAAACAATGATCAATTTGTTTATCAATGGTAATATTCATAACAAATGGAATCATTTTATGAGGTACATGAGCATTTTCTTTTAATTGTGTACAACTTGATTCGTCGAGACATGATGCAAAAACATGATAGCCCTTTTTATTGAGAAAATTAGCGAAAAGACGGCCGAATCCTGTGCAAATAAATTTTTATAATCAAATTTTATCATTACATCACTCTAAATACCGATTTCTATTTTTTTTTTTAAATATTTACCTGTATCACAGCCCGTTATTAATATAACTTTATCAGTTGAGCATACACTTTTTATAAACCATTTCCTATAAAAGTTATTGAGTAAAATTGCTGTTAATTGCCAACTGATGAACAAATTAAAAACAATAAAAGATAGATTCTGAAATATTTGATTTAATATAGGTAAATAACTTAAAAGGTGAATTGTCACACTTGTGAATATGAAAATAATCAATTTATTTAGCATTATCCTTGCAATCTGTGAATTAAGAATTCATAAGTTTCAGTACTTTTTAGGTGATTTTTTTTTTATAATTTGGAAAATGTTTAAAAATCAAAAAATTTTTGAAAGACTTGATATTTTAGCGAAATTTTATTTTTCGGAAATGTGATCTAAACGTTAACTATTCATACGTTTACAATGTTTACAGCATTCGAATAAACAAGTTTCGAAAGTAGACGTTCGAAATATGTTTGACTATTTTTTCGAATCTAACATTATGCTAGAAAAACTTAAGATTTTAACTCTATTTTACTTTCTTAGCTGAAGTATGTAACATTCTTCAAAAAAATTCTTAAATTTTTTTCTCACTAACTCGGTCATTCTGAAAATACAATTGCACACACACAATAGAAAAAAAATTAAATATTTCGCTTCCATCAGACTGGACTTTTCAACAAACTATATATGTTTTTTATCTTCATATACTTTTGTCTTAAATTGCCATTTCTCTAAACTAGATTTATATTCTCAAAACTCATTATAATACAAAAAATTCAATATATAATTAGAAGGATAATTTTTAAGAAATCACGTTATTTGATTATGATTCAGGAAGGAAAGAGGCACTTGATTTTTGAAAAATTAGATTCGATATTCAATAAAAAAATTATTATTTTTTATCTAATACAATTCATATATATAGCGATTACAATAATTATTTTTTGTAATCAGGCTTATTTTTTTGTTGCAGTCTATATTTTTGTTATTGATTACTTAGTTTAGCTATTTTCATTTCATTAAATTAATAAAAAGAATATGTTTGAAAAATAAAATTAAAGTAAATTGCCATTTAATACAATGATAAATTGATATTTTTTATTCTAATCCTAGATTTTTTATTTTGACATTTCAAAAAAATCACCGTATTTTAGAAACACTAATTTAAATGACTTATCAATTATTCATCTGAAATAAAAAATATTATATCTGCAGGGTGATTTACTTGTTGATTTGATGTTAATTCAAATATTAAATACGTGTGAAATAAAAAATTCGCATAAGTATCACAATATTTAAGAGTTTTTTTTACAAATTAGTATTCTTAACAGGTTTACAATGTGATTGTTTTAATTAAGTACTTTAAGTCATAGCACAAGATAAAACGATTTTTTTTTAAATCTTTACGTAAATCGCGTAAACCAAAAAAACATTGGAATTTTTTATTCTATATATGATTATTAATTTGCATAAATTTTATTCAAATAAATAACAAAATGATCTATATTTAAAAAATAACTATTTGTAATTGATCATTAAGTTATCACTTTCAAATAAAATTTCGTATTGCTTGCTTTTAATTGATGAAATGTTATAAGCATTTTTTTAGACGTTTGTCTTAATTTATTCATGTTTTTGATTCCAGGTACATTAACAGTGCAAACTAAAAAATATATCGATTATTATGTATGTATATGAATTAAGGTATTTAATCAACATAATTTAGATTAATAATTGTCCTCATCATTAAGAAAGTTGAATAATCAATGTTTTTAAGGCTAGGTTTGTTCCGCACGTGTGTATGAATATTCAAGCAAAACAAAATTAAGCATATTGCGATCTCATTTTGTTCTATTATTATTATACTTATATAATTGAAACAGTCAAAAACATGTGTACAAGAATATTAATAAAAGTTTCAGCTCTCTACTGTATTTGTCAGGTTGAGCATTCGAAAAATTAGATTAGCATGCATTAAATTTGAATTGTACATACATATTTTCGTATATTTAGCTTAGTTTCATTTATTTACACACTAATACATATTTGAAGAATATATCTATCATTTACAGGCTCTTATGTCGCACATTTTCACATTGATTTTTAGCACTGTAAATAGAGCTTTTTTTGTCTTCTATTGGAAAATCTTGATATCTTATGTTTATTTTAATAATCAGGAAATTTATTAATTGGTTGTAATTATTATTATTATTATTATTTGGAAAAATTTATTCAAATAATCGTATTAAAATTATGAATTATTTATAAGGTCTACCTATACACAGACGTGTAAATAAAAAATAAGACATCGTGAGAACTATTTAATTTTTTTGCTAAATTATTTGAAGTTTATAGTTTATATTTGAAAAAAAGAATGAGTGATTATAGCGACCAATTATCTCTAGAACTGTTCAAAGCAGGCTGTATCAAGTTCGAAACAATGACCTTGAGGTCCGGCAAACTATCACCGATATACATTGATTTGCGTGAATTGATATCTTATCCATCTTTGCTTACAAATATAAGTCATTTATTTTCCAAGCATATACTAAATTCTGTAAAATATGATATTATTTGTGGGGTTCCATTTACTGCCATTCCATTTGCTACATGTCTTTCTATACATTCTAATGTAGGAATGTTAATGAAACGTAAGGATTTCGCAAAGAATTATGGTTCTAAAAAAATGATTGAAGGCAAATACACGGCAGGTCAGCGAGTATTAATTATAGAAGATATAATTTCATCAGGTAATTTATATTGAAATTCTACATTCGGCTTATCTTTTTAATTATAATGAATCAAACAGGTGGAAGTATTTTGGAGACTGCGACTGCACTCAAAGAAGTTGGCCTAATTGTTGAGGATGTTGTCGTTGTGTTAGATCGAGAACAAAATGGTACTGAGAATTTACAAAAATTAGGTATTCGAGTGCACAGTCTTATTAAGATTAGTGTGTTGTTCGAAATTTTGCTTAAAAATAATTATTTGGATCATGAAAAATTCTTCGAAATTATGAATTGGATTAAAAATACGAAAATAAATATTCAAGATAGTATTATTAAAAATTATGAAAATGCAAGTTGTAAAAACAATAAACTTGAAATTTTAGATTATGAAAAGCGAGCAAAAATTGTTGAGCATAAAGTAACAAAACGCCTATTCCAATTAATGGAAATGAAAAAATCTAATCTCTGTGTTGCAATCGATGAAAATAAAACGGCCAAAATTCTTGATTTAATCAATAAAGTTGGGCCTAATGTGGTAGCTATAAAATTTCATTGCGACATAATAGATGATTTTTCTCAAGATTTTGTAAACGATTTGAAAAGTTTGGCTACTTCGTATCAATTTTTAATTTTCGAAGATCGAAAATTTGCTGACATTGGAAATACAGTTAAAGATCAATTTACACGTGGCTTATACAAAATAGCAGAATGGGCTGATATAATTAATTGTCATGTGATTTCAGGAGAAGGTGTGATCAAAAGTTTAGAATCATCTGCAGATCTTGAAAAGACTGGATGTTTGATTGTTGCACAGTTGAGTACTAAAGAAAATTTAATCAATGATTCCTATACAAAAGTGGCATCAAAATTCGCAGAAAATAATTCAAAATTTATAATAGGTTTCATTAGTCAGGGTAAACTAGAGAAAAATTTAAAATTCGTTTATTTTACTCCAGGTGTAAATTTAGAAGATTCCAGTGACCAATTCGATCAAAAATATATCACACCTGAGCAAGCAATAGAAGAAAAAGGAGCTGATATAATAATTGTTGGTCGTGGAATAACTAAATCGAAAGATCCTGTTCATTCATCAAAAATTTATCGAGAAAAAGGATATGGAGCTTACAAGAAAACTATAAATCAATTGAATTTATAAGTTTAAATTAATTCAAATAATTATTGTGATCTGTTAAAATTTATGCGAATTCTAATCAAGTTTTTTTCTCACAAAAATCACGATTCAATTTAGTGAAGTAAAAAATAAAATAAAACATTTTATTTCAAATTAATAATTAATAAATAAATTTAATAATAATTAAATAAATCAATTTGTTTTATATTGATATCTATTCATCATCACTTTGATAATTTTAATTTTTTGAAACAATTTAACACACTCCGATTTCGACAATCTATATGAGACCTATTATCTTTATGAGACCTATTATTCACTTATCTTTGATGCAACTTCTACATTTAAATTTATACATTTTTTTTTAAAATTTAATTGCAAATTTTATTCTATTTTACAGATTTATTTTCAAGAATTATAAATTGATATAATTTCACTTCAATAGATTAATTTCTTAATTTAATATTCATTTTAATCATCCATTATTAAATGATCAGCAATTACTTTCATTCAAATTCATAATTTTGAATTAATCTTGACGGATTTTGGAATTTTTTTACTCACACTATATTCTTATTTAATTTAATCGTAAGGAAATCTTCATGACCAAAATATTCCCATTATAACACTGACCCGGATATTTCATGTAGCTAATTTTCCTATAATTTTGTAAAAATTTTGATTTTAATCATTCATTTTACAACTTTAGTTTATAATCATCGTTGTATGCTTCGAGTTGATCGTGAAATTGTTCATTATGTTAAAAAGGGATTTATTTTTTTGATGTCCAGTCGGTGACATGGAAACTCGCTTATTGGCTTGTTATAATTTCATTTATTTTTATTTCCAATCATAATTAGAAATCTAATGTTGTGAAAACAATGTAAACTCCTATTTGTCTTTTATGTCATTACCAGATAACTTAGAATTATTAATTAATTTTTTTTCTTCTTTTTGATTAGAATTTTATAATCTCTTTATTGCAAATTTTAGCTGCATAAGCGTTTAATTTGATTTTTTGGATGGTACAGATGCTTTTAATATTCTATATAATTGAATTTGATCGCTACTTTTTAATTAAAAACCGGATATTTTAACCGATATTCTTAGTTGTTTCCTAATATTTTTTGGAATCTTCAATATTTTAAATTAATCAACACTTATCTTAAAACTAATTCTTTTATTAAATATTATATTTATGTATTGTTTTTTAAAAATTATATTTTTTTTATTCACTTAATTATTTATTCCGAACTTTTTTATGTCCTTGTGATTTTTAATGAATGCTTTTTTTTTTCATTTTTTATGTCCAAATTTATTTTTTTAACAATTTTTTTTCTTTTCGTGTTTGTGTTAATTGAATATTGATTAATGCTATTTATGCCTTCGAATCATCAAGTTGATTATTATTCGAATTTTATCGGTCTATTATTCAAAGAAAAAAAATGAATAATGAATAAACGAACTATAAAATCGTTAGAAAAAATTTAAAGACATCTACTCTATTTTTTCAATAAACAACCATGATATTAATTCGAATTCTTAAATTATTTTAAAATTTAGCGCCAATCAAAAAACTCGAGCTTTCTACACAATAAAATTTATATTCAAAAGGTATATAGTAATTGTGTACAAACATATTATTCAAATAACAAAAAGACTAAATATTGAACACGATTCTGATGATTGAAAAAAGAATTCGTTTTGTAAGTAATCATTGCATAAAACTCTTCTATCTTTTAATTAAAAAAAGGATTTGAGCCATAGACTATAGTGAAGTTTTTTTTTTTGAAAGTGTGATTGAAATAGTTTTGCCAAAATTATTTGATGTCAAAATAAAACTAGATTGAGAATATTGACGAATATTTTTTAGAATTTTGAAAAAAAAAAATTAGCTTGACGGATAAATTATGTTCTGTGTATTGTAATACACTGTTTTGCAATGTGAGTCAATTTCAAAGATTTTAAAACAATTTTCAAATTGCTAGTTTTCCAACAGTTGACTTGGTCACTTTTAATTTGTATTGATTGTGTTAATATTTGTTTTTATGAATGATTTTAAATTTAATTCGACAACATATGTTTTGATTTGGTTGATATTTTCTAATTGCAATAATTTTTAACAAACCTCGATAAATTCTGTATTCCAAAAAGTTTTTTCATAAATTTTGTCATACTTCATATTGATAAGAAAATAGTAATTTAAAATTAAAATTTAATTTTAAAATTTCATAAACACATTTTTAGGTGGTGGCTAATAGAAATTATATGACAAATTGGAATATTCATTTAATTTGAGACAACTAAATAAAGAAAAAAATTTATATAATTTTTTCAAATAAATAGAAATACAAATATTGCATATGCTATAAAAAAAAATTTTTGAAAATTGATTTAAAAAATATTCACTTTTTAAAAGGCCATAAATTTACGAATAAAAAAAGACATCTTTATCGAATAGTGCTAATAAATTTAAACTTTGAATCGATTTTGATTTTTTCGAAACGCTTCATATCAACTCTTTGGAACAATTTTTTTTTTAATTTTTCACGTTATATGAATTACGTAATTCAAATTAAGAAATTTCGGTTTTAATAATTTTTCTAAAAGTTTGACCATTTTTTAGTGATTCAAGTTAAAATAACAGTTTTTTTCAAGTTTTAAAATTCGTAAATTCGATTGAATTATTTAATAATTTAATTTCAAGCATCTTAAAATACATTAATTTTTCTAACATCACTTTTAAGATTCTTCAAATTAATTATATTCGAACCATATTTAAAACAACTTCTTATGATTCATTATAACAAACCATTTCAATATATCATAAGGCCATTTATTTACTATTTGATTCATTAAATTTTTTAGATAATTTAAAGAAAATTAATTTTTTTGAATTAAAAATGCTGCAAATTAGCTCAAATCTTGCAAAGTTATTTTTCTTACAAATATTTAGCAAACATTTAAAAGTGTTCGAAATTTAAGAAATTTAGGCGAGATCTAAATTTAATCATTTAATTAGATGAATATTTATATTTATTTTTAAAATTTTATAACGGTAAAAAATTTACGAATACTCACTGAGTTGTAAAATTGAAAAATAATTGACTAGCTTTTGGAAAAGATTATTTTCTGAATCAACAAAAATTTCATAAATTACAAATTGTAATTAAATTCTTAATAAGTCTAAGATTGAATCAAGATTAATAAACTAGCTTCGTTTAAGAAGTTTGATAATAATTTATTGATTATCGAGGTACATTTTTTCAAAATGGATTATGAATTTAAAACAAAATTAGCAAACGAACGTATAAAAGTGGAAGACATGTTTGAATATGAAGGTAAGATTTCTTCTAAATTTTCAGAAAATGTTTATATAAGTCTGATATTAAATATTAATGTAAAATCAAAAAAATAAAAATAATTGATAAACTATTAATTTATTTTTGAAGGAAAAATTGGACGAGGGTAATGTATAAACGATTTATTCGTTGTTCAATTTCAAATTCAATAAATTATTTAATGAAGTTATCGAAAAATATTTTCCCATAGTACTTATGGTCATGTTTACAAAGCTAAAAGAAAAGATGGGTTAGTTTGATGATACTAATTAGTTATTAATTTGAATTTCATTTATTCAGTTGTGATAAAAAATTTATTTTTTTAATCAATAGATCGGATAAGCGAGATTATGCTCTCAAACAAATCGAAGGCACAGGTATATCAATGTCAGCTTGTAGAGAAATAGCGGTAATTTAATTATATTTTCATTTTCATATCATATTTTTATTGTCCAAGTAATTTAAATCATCTTACAGTAGAACAAAAATTACTTATATTTATTTTTATTTATTATTAGCTTTTAAGAGAATTAAAGCACGTGAATGTAATTAGCTTGCAGAGAGTTTTTCTTTCACATTCGGACAGGCGAGTTTGGTTGTGTTTTCCGTTCGCAGAGCATGATTTATGGGTAAATTGATTATTTAATTTTTCGTCAATTATTTATTACACAAGTTGACTAATCAAATTATATATTTCTTTTATTAATCTATTAAATCTTTCAGCATATTATAAAATACAATCGCGCAGCTAAAGTCAACAATAATTTTCTTTTCATACCGAAAGCAATGGTGAAAAGTCTTTTGTATCAAATTTTGGACGGAATTCATTATTTACATGCTAATTTTATTTTACATCGTGATTTGTAAATTTCTATTTCAATAAGTTGAAATAATTATTTTTTTATTTACTTTATTAACTAATTTTCAACCTCTCATTGCAGGGTAAGAAAGCCATTTGAATCAAGATGTAAAAGTGTTCCTTTATTCAGTTTCTGCTGATTGATATGAATTCAATATTTTTCTTTCAGAAAAGACAACGTATATTTTTGATAATTTTTTTTAACTAATATACATTTTTTTTTAAAAAAATTTCACATTCTTCTACAGAAACCAGCCAACATTCTTGTAATGGGCGAAGGTATATTATTAAACAATTACTAATTAGAAATCCATCTTATGCTTGAAAATATATTTTAAAAAGGTCCAGAAAGAGGACGAGTTAAAATTGCAGATATGGGTTTTTCAAGATTATTCAATTCACCATTAAAACCACTAGCCGATCTAGATCCAGTAGTTGTAACATTTTGGTATCGGGCACCTGAACTATTACTTGGAGCAAGACATTATACGAAAGCAATAGATATTTGGGCCATTGGTTGCATATTTGCTGAACTATTGACCCATGAACCAATTTTTCACTGTAGACAAGAGGACATTAAATCAAGTAATCCTTATCATCATGATCAGTTGGACCGAATATTCAATGTAATGGGATTTCCAGATAAAGAATGGGAAGATATTAGAAAAATGCCTGAACATGGAACTTTACTACGTGATTTTAAGAAATCGAGTTATTCAAATTGTTCATTAATTAAGTATATGGATAAGCATAAAATCAAATCAGATTCAAAGGCATTTTTACTTCTACAAAAACTTCTATGTATTGATCCAGTAAAACGTATTACTTCAGAACAAGCGATGCAAGATGTTTACTTTCATGAAGAACCAAATGTTACATCTGAGTATGACTCAATTTTTATAAATTATTTATTGATCTAATAACTAATATTTATTTTGAATTTTTTTTCAAGTGTGTTTGGTGAATATCCAATTCCATATCCTAGACGTGAATTCTTAGTTGATGATGATCAGGACGATAAGCCAGAGGCGAAAAATCAAACAAATAACAATAATGGTACGAATAATCAAAATAATGTTAATCAAATGAATAGTAATACAGGAAATAATACTACGACTAACAATGCTTCGAACCAAACTGGTACAAATTCAAGTAATAATCAACACTGTTCTAGTGGCCTGAATCATGATCATATACCATCGGGAAAAAGAGTACGAATAAGTGGTAATCAAACAATCGGAAATCACACCTCAAATTCTAATCATCATTTCAATAACAACAATACGAATACAAGTTCAAATATGCAATCAAACAATAGTGGATTTTCAAGGTTTTGATCTCAATTAGAATTAAACTTCAGTTCTAATCATTTTTGACATTCAATTTTGAACGACCAGAATAAAAAAAGTTTAAATCGTCATCTTATGATCAAATCTATATTTTATACACTTACTCACACTCATACATATATGCATGTATATTACAGACTTCTTTTTTCAATCTAATCTCTCATACATTTTAAGTGCTGTTCCCTTCTCGTCAACAACAACTTTATACAAATCTCTCAATTTTACATTATGCATTTGTTATTCATATTCTTGATAATTTCATAAATTCAAAAAGCAATCAAAAATTTTTCCCAAATTAAATAGTACGTTCTCAGTAATTTATACATTTATTTATATTGCTATTTTCGTTTTTTCTTCTTAATCTAACTTTGAATATATTTTTGAAAAGGTTATCATCTTAATTTATATATTTTGATAATAAAAAAGTTTATACCGAATGACTTTATTTTTTTTTAATTAATTAGTAATTATAGTGGCAGGTATTATGTTGAAAAAAGGGTGCAATTTTCAATATTTCACGTTGATGGATTATCTAATTAATGTCTTGAAAATTCTAACCATTTAATTTTAGCAGTATTATCATTTCTTATAAAATAATTCATTGTCCGAAAATTATTTGATTAGCAGTGTGTGTTCACAAAACAAAATAGAAATTTAGATAGAAATGTGAAAAGTTTGTAACTCTAAAATTAACTATTTTTTTTAATATTTTACCATAAAAAAATTACAATAGAAAAAAAAATTATAATTAAAAACAATCGATTTTTTTTTATTGAAATTTTCAAAATAATTTGCAATTTTTCTCTTTCAAAGTTTTCTAGAATTTAATATCTTGAGATATAAATTTCTATCTTAAAAAGCGAAATTTTCAGTTTAATTATTAAGAGAGGATAATTATGATTACTAATACTCTATTTATCTACTCACGTTTTTTTCATAGTTTTCAACATTAGCTAATATAGATTTTTCAAATCTATAATTTTTTTTATTATTAATTAACTCAATTATCATTGATCATTTGTATTTCGAACTTTTTGCTATTTGCTAAATAAATAATTTTTTTTATCACGAATAATAGTTTAGTGGCTTTGAAGTTTAGAATTCGACTTTTTTCTATATGATTAAGGATTAAATAAAAGTTTTAGAACTTTTCATTCTAATCAAATATCTTCATTGTTAATCTTAGAAATAAAAAAAAAAATAAAAAAGACAGAAGTCTTTGATTTTTTTCTATTTTTGAAATGTAAAAATAAATAGAAGCGTGTTTATGAGATTTTAATTTCAATATGCTAGCAAAATTAAATGATGAAGTTAATATTAACGCTTTGTACCCAATCGAATTATTTCAATTTTAAAAAACATTTTGTTGCCAACTTTCAAATATAAGTTTCTTTTAAATAGACATAATTTTTTTTCCTAAGAAGTTACAAAACAAAGATAATTTGAAAAACTTTGCTTTAGATTCAGAAATTAAGTTCCTAATGTTTGATCATTCTTAAAAATCTAAAAACTATGTAAACAGAGATTTTTGTTTGTTTGAGTAGTATTAGATCAGCAAAAAAAAAAAACAATTAGTTTTAGATTTCCATTAGAGCAAAAAAGGAATTCGTTTCAAATAATTTTCGTCTGCTTGTTTACTTTAGAAGCAAACATAAATTCTAGAACTTATTGAAAAATTTCATTTTTGCGTCCAATAGCTACTTTCTACTATTTTTATTTTTATTTTATTTGAAAATTATTTAACAGAAAAATATATCACTATAAGATTCTATCAAAAAACTATTAAAGAGGCCACTATCCAGTCCATTGAACTGTGTATTATATCTATTTACATATTTCGAATAATGCTTGATTTTTGATATTTTTGGTTCTACCCTGTAAATTTAAGCTGCTAATTAATTTTTTGAATGAGCTCAATAATCATCACATTTGTGTATTACTTCAAATTTCATAAAATTTTTCCTAGATAAATTTTTAGCATCAAGCAGAAAAAAAATTCAATTTTGAATCAAATCGATTCAGATGTGTTCGAATTGAAAATATTTCACCTATTGTTTTTTAGCTTTTATTATTTCACATAAATTGTGGTTGCTTATATTTTAATCGAAATAGATATCATCTATTATATCAGTTAAAAAAAATTTGCGCTTCAATAATCTGAATATTCAAATTTTTATTTTCATCTTTTTTAAATATAATCTAATTCGAATGAAAATATTCTAAAATAAGGGAAAAAAAAAAGCGAAAAATCTAATAAAAAATTAAAATCAAGTATAAATACAAAATTTTAGGGATTAAATTTTTGAACAAATTTTTAGAAAACCGACAATCGAATTTAATATGGCTGGAATCTAGAAAAAATCAAGTGGATCGAACTAAAAATTCAATAATTTTTTTCTAAGTCGTTTTTGAATCTTTTAGCTAAAACTTACGAATTTTGAATAGCTTAAACATAAAATAACAAAGATTTTTTGCGAAAATTTTTATGTGAAAATCATTTTTTTCGCAAATTTTTCAAGCACGAACTTTAGTTCCAAAGAGCGTTAACAAAACTTATTGTTATTATAAACAATAAGTTTAAGATAATTTTTCTGAACGTTGAATAAAAAATGAGTAATAAACTTTGTTTTAGTAAATAAATATTTCTTTGAATTTTTTGATTTCTTTGCTGATTTGAAGCTGCGAAAATGAAAGTAAAAAAAAAATTTATAATAAAATTGTCAAATTTTAAATACTAGTTTATATGATGTTTCAATTTTTTTTACCGAGAATTAATTGACGTAACTTTTTTCTCAAAAAGTAATTTTCCAAGATAAAAAATTCTGCTTGCCTCACAATTTTCTTGAATTTTAATCTATTTTTCAAAAATGATAATAAGTTCGAATTAAATATATTTTAATACATTTTGAGAGATTTTTGGTTATATCAACAATAATTTGAAGAGTTTATTTAAAAATTTTTAGAGAAAATGTTTTCGTGAAATTGCAAAATTTTGTTTGAAATTAAAATTTTTTTTTAATTTGAGAAGCTGAAAAATTAGTTTTTATTCTAAATAAAAAAATTAACTAATTCGCAAAATTTAGTTTTTATCAAATTTATAAAGAAAAACATAATGCCTTTGCTTATTTCATTCAATCGAAATTAAAAGATATATTTTGTACTCTCAAATGATACATGAATTGTAATTAAATCGATAGTAAAAAATTATAAAATATCTATCAGGTGTTAATATAATAATAGAAATAGATTTTTGAATCGAATTTTAAGTTTTGAAAACAAAAAATCAGAACATCAAAGAACATTACTTTTTTTTGTAACATTATTCATAAAATAGTTCATAATTTTCAGAAAAATGTCTCGTATTTGCAGTTTTATAGATAGAGTTTATCCTAAATTTTTGATAATAAACACAATTGATACGATCTATCTTGAATTAATCATCACACTTAATTTTTTTGAATAAATTTAGATCACTTTGATTTATATATAGGTTAGTTTCAAAAATATTCATCTTTTTTCTTCTTCTCGTAAACAATTAAATTTTTTTATTAAAAAAAAACAGAATGCGACTTGTTTTTGAACATTTTTGAATATAAAATTTGATTTTTTATCCTGAAGTGACTATAATTTGAATTTTAAATTTTTAAATTTTCTACGCTTTAAAAAACAAAATGTTTGTGTATTCTTTTCAAGTTTTATTTGAATTAATAAATTTTTTTTTTTACAAGTTAAAAATTATTGAAACTAATAAAAATTTAGATAAATTTTACTTTTATTTAAAATTTTTTTTTTTGCTTTTTTTTCTTTTGTAATGATATTAAATTTTTAGCGAATAAAATTTTGTGCTTTTTGACCTAATATTATTTACATTTTAATGCATTAATATTTTGTATTGAAGCATCTTTAATTTAGATTTTGATGACTCAACGCCATAAAAATCAAAATAAATTATGATGTTTACGAGATCAAGAGTTGATATAATAAATCATAAATATCAAAAAATTATAATCGATATTCAAATAAATGAAATTGTTCAAATTCGTGCATTAAGATTTTTAGGCTGAAAACATTTGCACAAAAATTATAATTCAACATATAGTTTGAGTGAATATTCAATGTTTTATATACATAGAGCCTAAATCTATTCCAATTTTTGTCATGATTGGTCAAATTTTCTCGTTATAAATCCTCTAGAATAAATCAGAAAAAGAATTTGCAAATACTGAATGTTGACCTCCTTTTGCTTGATTTATCTTGAATTCAGAAGAATTTCAAGTTTCGAAAAAATTCTCTTTTAAATCTCATCTTTTAATTAATTTGCTTATAGGGTCGTTCTTTCTTTAGTCCATTGTTGAATCTTTAATTGGGTAACGCAAATTCTCACACCAGAAAACAGAAAAAATTTTGAAGAGTAAATTTTTATTTATTTAGAAGAATGATCGCAAAAAAAAAATAACTTTATAGAATGGCTTAAGTGGTTTAAGTCTGCTGATGAATAATGGTAGTTAAAATAAAATTTCAATTTTTTTGCTATTAAGCCAGTTGAATAGCAAATAATCATGCTACCTAACACTTGCATTGTATTTAAATTATTTTAACCATACACAATAGAGATAGTATTATTGATGGTCTATTACTGACTTTCTTTTCCGCCAAAATAGAAAATCTGTAATAATTCGTTTTCGAATGCTAAAAAAAATGACCACAATAAAATCATTTTTTATGCCTTATTCAAAATTCTAATATAAAAATCATATAATCATTAATTCTCAGATTAATCAAATCCATTACATATGAACCTTTTATTAAAAAAACCTATGAAAAAATTATAAAAAGATTTTGATTTTTTTTCCTTTTTTTTTCATACAAAAAAGTTTAATTTCAAAAGAAAAAATAGATTAAAAATATTTGACATTTCAATTGATTACTAAGCGTAAAAAAACAATTATAATCAATTTAATTTTTTTTTTATTTGATGCGTCAATTAAATATATCTGAATCTAATTTGTGGAAAAAAAAATTTTATTTCATGTTACATAATTATTTTTATGCATATTGTCATATTCAAATATTTAATACAAATAATAAGGGTCATCATCAACATAAAAAATTTTTTCTATTTTTTAGATGATAACCTTTATTATACGTATTAAATATTTGAATATGACTACAGAAATACATCCTTATTTTTTTTCGATTCGCTTTCTAAGATTAACAAGAAGATAATATAATTTTATTCATCAAATAAGTTCATTCAAATTAATTGCAATTTATCTTTTTTCTACTATGTCTAACGGTCTAAAACGACTTTCAAGTTGTCTTTAAATAGATTATAATATGAATATCAAATAAAATTTAAAAGAGAACCAAAGCAAGAGTGATCATTGGTTTTAAGGAGCTTAAGTAGTTCAACAAGTTGTTTATTAAAGGGGTTAAAATTAAAAAAATAAACAATGTGTTATGAACTGAATTTTGAAAAGAAATTTATTCAAAGAGCTCATCTATTAGTAAAATTATGACTTAAAATTGGAACGTAAGGTTAATTTATCTTTTAATCTTATTGATTCGATGCATAGTAAAATATTCATAATTATTATTATTATTCATAATTGACTATTTAGAAAATATTGTATAAGAAAATTTTTGATGTTGAATTATTTTTTTTAATTTTGAAATTAACTTTTGAATAAATGAAAAAAAAGAATAAGTACATCTTTGAATAAGCTATGCAATATCAACAAGTTTTATTTGATATTAATGATAAGTGCATTCTTAGGATTTGAAAATTTACTTTGAATTTATTTAAATGAAATAAATTCATAAACTAATTTTTTAGATAGACAAATACTTTTTATTAAAGTTTATATGCTGAATTTAATTAATTATATATTTTTTTGTAAATAATAAATATTCTGAATTAATTCGTTTTAGAACAGTGAAATCACATTCGAAACGTTATAAATATCCAAAAAAAATTCAAAATGAACCGTGAAAAAATGAAAATGACATTTTTTAAATTTCTCATTTTAAATGTTTAAGACTAAATAAAATATGAATTTCTTTAAGATTTATTATTTTTTTTTTTTTTGTGAGTTATTTAGTAAATTTTATTAAATTTAATCTATTAAATTCAGTATAAGTGATGCAATAAAATATATAAAGTGTGAAAAATGCTCAATTAATTTTGCTTATTCGGTGTACACCATGTAATAAAGATTTTGAATACTAAAAATAAAAAGATCGTTTTTGCAATTATACATTTTTTGATAAGTTTGAATATGATTTTAACCATCAATTATCAATTTAATCGAGAAAAAATTTTTACCGACTCGAATTATCGCAACTATTTTCTTATTGGGATATAAAAAGCAAATTTATGAAAATTTTTAGAATTTATTTTTAAATGCTGAAGATGATTCATTTTTAGTTCATGCCTTTCGCTATGAATTTTTCTGATCTATATCAATATCTTTTTGTTTTTTGAAAATAATTTTACAAATATGACCTTTCAAAAGGCAAATATGTCACATCAAAAGGTACTTGGTTGATAGTGTTTATTCAACAGTGACAGAAAACGACAGCTTTCGATGGTCAAGAAGAGGTTTTTTTTAAAGCTTATAAGATATGCAAAGAAATTTGTATGAGATATTACTGTTCTGAAAATAAAATTTAAAATATAAATCTGGTAATGAAGAGAAAATTTTAAATGGTTCGATACTTGCTAAAACAAACACAACAAAAGAGAATATTGATCGCATCATTAGATAAGCTTAATGGAGCCGGAAACAAAAGTTTTAGATGATGTGTGTTTATGGTAAAATCATGAAAAAAAAATTTAAGGTTTAGAATTCTAAAATTTACTTCACTAATAATTTCTTTCTAAAATGTACGCATGGCTTCGCTTGATAGACATTTTTAATTCATTTTAAGAATTCAAATTCATGAACATCAATATATAAAAAAAAATTCAGTCTTGTTTTCAAAATT
>BLXL01000026.1:0-19815 GCA_023170135.1 Acarapis woodi
AAAAATTATGATCCTTCAAATTTTAATTAGGCAATTATCTTCATCTTTGTAAATATATTAAATTTTTCTTTCTTTGAAAAATTTTCACGCAGTTACGATTTTACGTAAAAATAAAAATGCATTAAAGAAAAAATTTATGTTTGAATATCAAAAACATTTTTTTTTAATTCAGGAACAAACATTTGAATAATTAAAAATCCTATAAATCAAACCAATTGTTCAATAATACTTTTAGCACGCAAATTGCTTAATAATTATATCAATTTTTAATTCCGTAAAATTTTTGTGAAAAACTCAAATCCGAATTTTTTGAAAAAATTTTATTTATTGAAAGTTATATTCAAAAGAAAATAAACACTGGCTGATAATTTCAAACATAAATTGTTATAGATTCTACATTTATGAGTTATAAAATATTTTAAATTTTATTTTTTTACGAAAAATTTGACATTCAAGCTGTAATTTAGAATTTTCATGTAATTTTTCATTTTACAAGCAATTATATGTACAGTAAATCGTCATGAATAATTTCAAGAATTTCGAAAAATTTTTGAGATCTAAATAAAAATTTGCCATGAAATTGAATGTTTTTATTTTTTTCAATTTTTCAAAATTTAAGGTATTATGTCTAAAAATTTTACAATCATGAAGGAAGTGATATATTCAGTTTTTATTTTGATTGTAATAATAATATCAGGGTTTTTTACATTTAAAAATTGACTTAAAACTTAATTTATGTATTATACATACCTGTAGTAGCATTATTATAATTTAAGACAGATTGATTGCGTATACGATTGCATAAATAGCCGACTAGAACCAAACATAGTCCTAGACCGGTAATTCGAATAAAAGTCCAAAATAATGATTCAAGGGATGACGATAGATGTTTATCTTTTTTCAAAAAAAATAGTTTTCAGTTAATAGAAAATAATAAATGAATTAAAGTTGGGAATTATTTTATTTGAATTATTAAGTCTTTCGTATCAAAGAAACGGAGTGAAATATCCCTAAAAAAACTTTTTGATCAATTTATTTTATGATTTGAAGATTTTGAAACATTATTTTATATTTTATTGTACATAAAACTCAATAAATTCAACTGATGAAAAAATTTTAAATAATGTTTAATATACCATTTAATACTTGATTTAGTGTCGCAATCAAAAAGAAAATGAATTAAAAGATTATTAAACGTCTTTTATTGACTATTTGAAAAAAAAAATAAATCTAGACAATCTGATTAGCGTATTCAAAGAGAGAAAAAAAATGAAAAATATAATCAGATTTTAATTTTTAAATTTTTTTTTGATTCAATTTGAGTAAATCTAGATATAAAAAGTTTAAAATTTTGATTCGCATCTTTAAACTAGATAAACAATCGCTTATATAAAAAGTGATGCTGAAAATCTTGATTCAATTAGAATTACAACGATGAAAGTCAAAATTTTTTTTTCCAATTTAAATGATTTTACTCATATATATATTTTATTCTGAAGATTGAAAATTATAAATATCAGTTTAATTTGAATTTCAATTTTTCCCTGTAAAATGATTCTTCTGTTGCAGAAATTTTAGCGATAAAAAAAAATAATCAAGAGTAATATTTTCATTATCCGTTGAGCTTACTTTCTAATCTTAATATGCTTAAAAACTTATCTGTTTCCTGCCTTCGTTTTTGAATCATCAAAAGTCGAAATCAAGCTATAATTTATAATAATCCAGGGAATTTATATTTTATAAACCTTGTAATTTATAGTCTTCTAAAATTATATAAAACAAAGTATTCGTATCAATATAAGGGATAGCCGTAATCTTTTAGGAAAAAAACTGAAGCAGATTAAACTAATTTTAACAACGACATTCTGTCACAAGAGTAAGATGAGTGAAAAGAACGAACATGATGTTAATTACTAAAATAAACACGAAGAAAGACCTAAAATATACATATACAGATTAATAGTGATGATTATTATTTTCTCATTATAAAAAATCTAAAAAAAAACCAGGCTCAAGCTTGATTAACCTTTATGAGCATACATCACATTCATATTTGCATCAATTTTTACATTAATTAAGTTGGTATAGCATTCAACTATGTATTCTTAAATTTTATATTTTTGTTGGCGTTTATCACTTTTATAAGCTGTTTTGAAACATTTCCTAAAGTAAACCCTTTATGAAGTTTTGGGTTTGACTAATCAAATATTATAATTCAACCAATGATTTTTTATTTTCTTTCTCTAAATAAAGAAATGCAAAAATAATTCAAATCTTCGAAAAATTAAAATCCAATTTATCAATTAGATTATTTATCTAATAAAATTAAATTATTAACTTATTTTGTCAACTTTAATAAATTTGTAAAAAATCTCAATTCATTTATTCAAATATTCATTTCTAAATTCTCCAATTTTATTCAAGAACAAATTTTCATGCATAATCTTCAGATAATATTTTTTTCAGCGAAATTGAAATTTGAAAATATTTTCTAAATTCAATTTTAAAGTGACAAAATAATAAAATTTCGAATGTTTAATCATAAATTGTTTATAATTATATAATATTTAATATTTAATTATTTTTCATCATTATTGTGATGAAATTAAAATTTTAATTATTATTTAATGAAATCGGGACTCAATTATGCTGAATTTATCGACAATGTAAATGAATGAAGGAAACTAAAATTTTTTTAAATTTGCACAAATTTACAAATTGATTAGAAGAAATTTTGGAAAAAAAACATGAAAAAGTTGAAGAATTACCTCCTAATCCAGTTCTCCTTGCCGGCGGAACGTCGATTGTAGATGCTGTAAATTTCAATGATTCACTTCTACCTTTATCGTTTTCAACGTAAGCAACCAGCGTATATTGCTGATGTGCCTCTAAATTGCTCAAAAGTATTACAGATTCTGCTTTGTCTAAATTGCAACTGCTAGTAAGAAAAACAAGGCGATTACGTCGTTGATTATCTTTAAGTGATTGATCTTGTTGTTGATCAAAATGTATAGATCTTTGCTTGATCATATAATTGTTTAAATTGGCATTATCGGAAAATTCATTATTTGAATTGTTGCATTGAGTCGATTGGCCAGCAACGAATCGGCCATTTCTATCAAATACTTCTATATGAAATCTAGACTCCAATCCACCATTATTTCCCAAAAGACAATAAATCAAAAGTGAATCGGTTGTTTCATTAGACACACTGCAATTTCTTAATGCTTCAGGCGGTCCTTTATCAAATTAAAAATTTTTGTTAAAATTTAGAAAAATTTTTTATTTTGTATTTTTAAATTATTTTTGTAGACTTTATAAAATGCAATAAATTAATTTGCAAACTTATAAAAATAAATCCGAATATCAAAAATATAATGAAAAAACTAATGATACATAAAATTTTATTTATATCACATAAAATTAATATGTGCATATCATGAAAATTCTAGAAAGTTTACGCAAAAATTTTCTTTCGAATTTTTTTTTTACAAACTTGGTCATCCTTTTCTTCATTTTAAAGCTTGAGTAACGTATAATTTTTATTCCTCTAAACTCAATATAAATACGAAAATTTAGGAATAAAGTTATAACAAAAAAAAAAGATTGAAAAAATATTGAACATCTCTCTTTTAGTATAGTCTTGATTTTCGAACATCATGTAAACTAAAATTTTTTAAATAGACGTGTAAGTCATTTTTTTTAATTTAAGGTAATAACTACAGAAATTTTTTTTTTTTCATCTTGTATTGGTTTTAAAATATTAATGGATAGAATTAAGTCTGCTATGATACAATTATTAAAACAATATTCTATTTAATAAAAATATAATAAGCCATTAGTTTAAATTAATTAAATTACTCTCGATTAAATTTAATCATTTATTATGTGTTTATATTTTTAATCAGCCAGGTATATATAGTTAGAATCATGTAAAATTGAAATAAAATATATTATACACATCAACATCTAATTATGTTAAGCAAAAATATTTGTGGCCAAAAGATATTTTCAATACATACTAAATATTACTAAAAAATCAAGCCGCCAAGTGATAGCTTTTATTTTTTTAATTAAAGTCTTAATTATGAATCATAATAGATATATTTTATTCAATTAAATTAAAAAACTAATCAAATATCTTTATAAAAAAAATTTATTGTATTTTTTTTTAATTTTTATTTTTTTTTATAATAACTTACAGAATACATTTCGAAAATCATTAAAAATTTTACAAGATTTCCATGATTATTTTCATTATAGCATTCGTTGAATAGATTTCTCAATTAAAAAAATTTTACGTCTTCTATTAAATGCAATCATGAAAAAAGATGTAAAACATTTTTTTTTCGCCATTCATATTTTGAAACAGGTGAAAAAAAATTTTTATAAAAGAAAGTTCAAATAAAATAATTTTTCATTCTATCAGCTAATACTTGTGAGAAAATTTAGTATTTAATTATTTCATAAAAATTTTATAAGAATTTTTTTTAAAAGGCGATTCGTTAAAAAAAGGTGAATATGTTGCCATTTTTAATTATCCGGGTTATTTCAAATCTGAATATAGAAATATATCATTTTTTGAATTGAAAGATTATGCATAAATGTTTAAACGAGTAAAGTAAATCTAAGAAAGTATTAAATCACCAATGCTTGTATCTCGAACAAATGTTTCGATAAAGAAATTTGTTCAATTATCCATACTTTTAATTTGGGTTAGTTCAATAGTTTATTAAACTTAACATCATTTTTTTTTTATTCTTCTTCTGAAAAACATAAAAGTAGAGTGAGCAAAATAAAAGCCATTTATTTATTTTGAATCTTCAATCCATCATTTTATTATTTTTTCAAAAATGAAAAATTTTTAGATTTTTAAATATATGAGTTTATATTCGTCGTATCTTGAGAATGTGTTTGTGAAATCAATAGTGCGAAATTGAAATCTCGATCCAAAATTTTTAAAAATACTTTAAAGGAAAAATATTTTATAGCGAACGACATTCGATTTCTATTATGAATCAAAAAATTTTTTGAATATAGATATATGTATAATTATGTTGAAAAAAGTTCTCATACACGATTTGTTTTTTGATAGATATTGTCTGGATTTAGTAAACTTTTAGAATAATTTCGTCATGTTTTTGCATATTTTTCTACAAAAGTATTTCTAAATAGCGTAAAAATTGAAGGCATAAACTTTTTTTTCTAAGTAAAATATTTTGCTGATATAATTATGACAATTTCATATTATTTCAATTTAACCCTCTCTAATAAATTGATAGAATTTTTTATCTGATTTATAAAACTAAATGATGATTTTCGGAAATTCATCGAAATTTAGATTGAAAATTTGATTTTTCAATATCACATTGAAACCATAAAGCTTAAAAATTTTTAAATAAATTAATTCATTCTAAAATTTTAAAAATTGTATGTAAAAAAAATCTAATTAACGTTTCTTTAATTAAAAGTTATATATGGCAGATTAATTTTGCAGTTCCTTAAATGGGTGGTAAAGTAAACAATAAATAACTTTCAAATTTTGATTAATCTAGGGTATGATCAATAGATATTTTAAATTAGAAAAAAATTCAACTTTTGACACATGAGACACGTCTGAGAATAAATTCTATCCTTGAAGGCTATTAAACATAATCGAAAATCTTTTTAAAATAAATACCATTGTAATTTTTTTTTGATTCCACGTTTAATTGAAGCCAGATAGAAAAATTTTTTAATCAACTTTTTAAATTTAATTTAAAAATAAATATGCCATGAAGATAAAGTTAAAGATTGATTGAGAGTCTTGTGGACAAAAACAATATGATAATATTTAATGTCTACATAAACATTTGTGTTCAAAAAATTTTAAAATAAATTCATTAGATTATTTGTACATGTAAGAAAAAAATTGAAATAAAACCAGCTGAATATCAACTTATCGAAATTACGATTTCATTATTTACAAATTTTCCCCTTTCATATAATTAAGAAAAAAAATTACTTGGCTGGATATCCATTTCAATATTTTTTCTCACCTTGTTAGATATTTAGCAAACAATTTTCACGATAGGTGACATATGTATATTTGAAAAAAATAAAAAAACTATTATTTTCAGTTCTTGATAAAAAACTAAACTTGACTTTTGTAAAAGAATATTTATTTTTTTGGTGATAAATGTGATATATATGGAAAATTGAGATTTGAAATAGTTATCATTTATAAAAATCTAATTTATATTTATGTATTTTTAAAAATCGCATTAATCGATAAAGTTTAAAAAAAACATACTCAAAATACAGTATTTCCATCCGAATGTCAATTTATAGTTTCTCAAACAGCAATTAATGTGCCATTTAAAAAAAAAATTAAGTTATAACGAAAATTGCAGAATTCACTAAAGATAATTAGATGTGAGATCGAATATATTTTTGAAAATCTAATTCGAATAATATGTTATATTACACTTTTGAATTTATTGAATTTTTTTTAACTGAAAATAAAGATCTCTGTTTCTTGTTCAATTTACATCCCAAAAATATTATTAAATTTTTCAAATTTTAAAAAAAGCTTTATCTGCGGTCTTATTTTTAGAATCAAATTTTTTCATTTTAGGTGAACAATCAATCAAATGAATATTTTATAAAGATTTCAAAATTTGAATTATACTTTATTTCGAATTCAATAATAGCTAAAAAATTTTTCCAAATTTTTTCCAAGATAACCAGCTATATAAAAATCATTAAAATTTTGAAAAAACCTACCTGATTTAACCAAATTGAAAATGCACGGTATTTTTTGGGTACCATATTCATTTTCTGCCCAGCATAGCAATTGACCATTTCGGTGATTTAAGGCTAAGAAGGCATCTTGAAGTAAAAAAATAGAAGATACGTTTACTGAATTATGAGCAAATTTTGTTTGTTGATCGAGTTTACGTTGATAAAAATTAATATTTGTAGGTGACTCATTTGATGATAATGACAAGACCCAATAAAATTTTAAATTTGATGATAAAACACTGTTTACTGTGCATCTTACTGGTTCACCATTTAATGGATTCACAGAAATTTGATTATTAGAATTTGATTGTTGATTGCTTATTTTATTATTGTTTATAAGATGACTATGATTATTTACATATAAATTAGGTAGATTATGATTGATTTCATATTGATTATTTGAAAAAATTGATTGATAATTCGACATATGATCACATATCGGAGCATCTATGAAAAAAATATAAAAATGATTAAACCTCAAAATTTCCAAAGTTTTGAGTGATCAATTTTATTGAACAAGCATCGAAAGAAAAAAATTTTCTTTTGTTGTTTTATTTTTCGCCGTTATTGTTATATTTTTAACATAAAATTCTAAGTGACATTAGGATTAATAATTTAAAAAACCTTTTGATCTAAAACTATTAAAAAAAATTTTATTACGCTAGCTAATCTTAGTTTAATTGTAATGAAAATGGTATTAATCGAAATTTTAGATTTTTATAAAAAGGAAACGGAAGCTTGAAAAACAAAAAAAAATCTGGAAGACATCTACTAAAAAATCACTCCATTGTTTTAAGTTAGTTTTCGAAACAAAAATTAATTTTATTCTCAAATTCAGTAAATAGTAATTCAAATTCCATCTATTTTCTCAGAAAAGACTTTTAATTATTATCTGAAGAAAATTTTTAAAAAAAATCGGCATTTTAAATCTTGAACTTCAAAATTTTGAGCATGATTTAGCCATTGTATTTGAAAAATGATCTGAATGATTGAATATGAAATTTTTTTTCTTAAATTTTCAAGATAATTTTTGAAAACCAAGTTTTAATTTGACAAATGTCTGATGCAGACTAAATTAATTATTCTATTTTTAATGCCCTTTGAGATGGACAATTAAATTAATTAAAAGTGCAGTGATTTTATCGAAACAAATAGAACATAATATATAAAGCTGACCAACAAAAATAATTTCAGCTTTCTAAAAGGTTTATGGCATTTATATATATATACAAACTATTTAAATTTTATCCATTGAGTTTACCCTAAAATTTTTTCAGGTATCATAATTAATTGATTGTAGAATCTACTCTATAATTTTATACAGGAACCCGATGAGATCACTAAAATAAATTTTTGAATTTTACTGATTGAATTCATGAATGAACTTAAATTCAAAACTAGATTTTTTATTTTAATTATTTAGTCACCATCTCTTATATATATTATAAAATAAGTTGCTGGGGAGTTAATAATCTTTTGTTAATGAAAATATATTAACGGAAGATATAAATGTAAGTTTTTCTAAACAATTAGTATCTTTTCACAACAAAAAGCTTCGAATTCTCGTGATAAGTAATTTTTTTTCAAATCATTTATAGCGTTTTTAATTCTAAAATTTTTTTTTTCTAAAAATATATGATTAAAATTCAATAAGAAATTTACACTCATATTAGGTAAAAAATTAAAAATAGATGGCTTTTTTTCGCCTAAATTTTTATTACATTTTTATTATAACGTATTAATTCTTATCGACCGTTCCAAAATTTTTTAGCTCAATATTTGTAGAATTGAAAATAAAAATTTTTCCAATTTTAATCATTATCTTTTAAATATTTTTTTAGCAATTAACATGAGATTACAATTACTCATTCATCAATTTTTCTAATTTGATTGTTTGATTTAAATATTTTTCAAATCTGTTTTTTTTTATTGATTCACTTTTTTATAATGATTGATGCATTTGTAAGATTTTTTTCCCATTTTATTTTAATTTTATATATTTTTTGCCTAATGAATAATTTTTTATTTTCGAAAAATTTTAATTCTATTATTTACAATTCGGAAAATTTCATGAGAAATCACATACAGTTTTCATGTGGTACTAATAAAAATTACACCATTATATGTAAATGAATTTATATACAAAAATGCAGACCTTTAATAAATTCACCAAAATATCTATGATGAATATATGAAATATTTAATACATTTACTAATCCAAGTCTGGCTAACAGGGCTAGAATACATATTTGTCTTATTAGCTTTACACAAGAGCTTCAATAGATTTATTATGTCTCTTGAAAAAGATTTGATAAACTTATAAAGTTCAAGGTGAACTTGTAGCGAAACTAATTTTTTTTTGTGTGGTCAAAAAAATTTATCAATAATTTTGGTGTTTAAATCCAATAACTGAAATTTTGGTTTATACGTGAATTCAAATAATCGATCAATTTATAAGGAAAAAATTTATTTTAATATATTTTGTTTCTATTAATTTTTTCAATCACAGTATCAAAGGATAAAATAATTACGATTCAGAAATGTTAGAATAATGATACTATTTAGTAAAATTTAAACTTTATTTATAATTTATTCTTTGTATTGTTGTAAAATTTACTTAGCTGATGTTATGAATCGTATGTAAAAAAAATCTTGGTCAAATAAATCAAAACAAGAACTGAAAAAAAAATCAAAAATCTTAAAATAGAACTTTCAAATATTTTGAATATTTGTATGAAATAAAAAAATATAAGTTTTCAATTTTCTAAAATAAAATTTCTAAATTCCGAGAAAATTCTTGCCAGATATATTGTCAGCAAAATTTCATAAATAAATAGTCGGCAATATTTTTAGCTGAGCTCTCTTCATAGCAGATATTTAAATTTTGAATTTTTTTTTATTTGAGTAAAAAGTTTTGGTTGAAAATGTTTCAAAGAGTATAATTTAAACATAGGTGGATCGAATTAAATAATTTAAATCTGAAATTTAGTTACTAAATTGATATAATTAGAAAATAAAAAATTATCTAAACAAAATTTAAACGTGATTAATGATCTGAAATGTTTAAGGCCATAATATTTCTCATTTCAAATTATAGATTATAATTCAAAAGCTATCGAGAAAGTAAAAAAATCAGTGTCGACTTTTGCTTCATTTAAAATCATTAAAAAATGATATATTGCATTTAATAACATGGATCTTCAATGAAAGTGTATTTAAAAAGTCATTATTATTCGAAGAATGATTTATAAGCAAAAAATTATAAGTGCTGCCCTAATTTTGGCGGTACTAATTTCAAAAAACCATTGTTCTTTTGTAAATTTATTATAAAATTTCAAATTTTCATAAGTTGCCTAGATTTAAATCTTAGTCTCTTCTTTTTTGGTACCAATAGCCTTAAAATTAAATTATAGATTTATTACATAGTGATTTACATAATTTGAAAGAAAAATTTGTGGCCATTAAATGAAAACAAACTTTAATGTTAGTTTATTCTTCAGAGACATTACACTTTTGTAAATGAAATATTCACAGAAAACAATTTTTATAATTTTTGTCATCATTGTCAAAATATTTTCCGAAAAATTATATTGAAATGATGTTGTACAAATGGAAAAGTATTTAATTTACTGAAAATTTTTTTAGCCACTTTCAATTATTTTTAAATTAAAAATCTTCCATAATATATAGTGACTAAATATATAACAGTTGTTTATATTAGATTAATATAATCAAATGATTTAAATGAAATCCGATTGCCAAATTAGCTTTTTTAGTTAATACTACTCACAAATTAAAAGATGTATTTTAAAAAGTTTTTCATCAGTCTATTGTAGAAAATTGTTAATTAGTTTTGAGATTAATTGAATAGTCAAAAAATATATTGCTATAAAAATTTTCAAATTTTTGTGAATTCGAAAGTAGAAATTATTAGGCATAATGTATATTATAAGAAAGAAAGAATATTTCCAAATGGTCATCGTTATATTTTTATCTAAGATGAATCGAATTAATTAATAAATTTACTAAATTAATATTTAAAAAAAAAAACCTATATTCCTTACATGACTTCAAAAATAAAATTTCTTAAAAATAATGTACAGGTATAAGAAATTTTTTACTATTACATAGTATGACAAAGCTTCATTTCAAAAAAATTGAAAATTTAAAGAACTGAAAATTTTGATGACTAATGAATGTTTTACTTGAGTTACTTCTAAATATGATTAATTTTACAAACAAGACAGATCTGAATTGTTTTTTTAGGGTTTATTGGCGCACGGGAAATTTAAGTAAAACTGCTTTATCGTTTTCAAATATCTCAATGTTTTTATATAATGAAGTAGAGCTTTGAAAATTTTTTTTTTTATAAAAAAAATTGATACTTCAGATTTTACTTTATCAATTTTAAATCAAACCTCTTTTTTATTAAAAATAAATTTGATTTTTAGAATAAACTCTGATTGCAAGAAAATATTATATCACGCTGTGATATATGTTTGAACGAATGTAATTTTATTATCAGATTTTCCGTCATTTTAATCATGTTCGTTACATTCAGCAACACTAATTAAGCATCTGTTTGAAAAAAAAATTCCATTCTTATTATTATCAAATACGTATGTAAATTTTGCTATTTCTTTCAAATGATCTAACTAATATAAATTAAGAGTAAAATTAATCAAACTATCGGCTAAAAAATGTTCTGAATCACTGACCAATCTTTGTCATCATTTGTAATTTATTGATTTAATTGCTGAAAAAAAAACAAACATGTAAATTTTGAAAGTTAATATAAAGTAACTTGTAGATAAATTCAAATATTTTTAGTCTCTCTGAACATTGACTGCTAATCTTGAATTACTTTTTTTATTGAAGTCTAAAAAAGTAAGAGATTCAAAAAATTTAGATACTTAATTGAAAGAATATTCTGACTAAAAATAATTTGCTCACACAAAGAAGAATAAGAAGAATTGCCACCGGCGAAGCATAATTTGTATCTGATTATTGTTCTCAATGAGCTTTTGATAAAAGCTTAAAAAATTTCTAGGAGAGTGGATTTTTTTTAGTTATCAAGTCTACAGTTGCATTAAATGCAAAAATAAGATGTAAACATATTCCATTACAGCTGTGTGAATAAAAAAATCATTCATAAAAACGAAAAGAGAGGTGAATAAATCTGTGCAAAATGTACTAATGCGTATATTATTTATAAAAAAAAAACATTAGACCGCATTAAATTCTTACTGATGTAGTGAAATTTCAAAGGAGTGATTTTCTTGGTATAATTTTGTGAAATATCAAATTCTCTTTATTTCATTTTGTCGAAATTTTTGCTCTTTATTCAAACTATTAAGTGCTATTAATTTTATAGCGCAACATTTAAAATTTAATGTTAGTTTATGAAATTCTTCAAAATATGTAAAAAAAAAAATTTAATTTTTGTGTAGATAAAAGAGAGTTGCATAATGAATTTTAATAGAATAGAAAGTATATTTTATCAAAAGTGAAATATTATTTTCTTAAACATTATCACTAAGAGTATTCTTGATTAAGAAGCCTTAACGAATGAAAATTTAACAAATTTACAAGTTCATTTCACAACGAAACATTTGATTTAATGTTCAATTTTTTTTTAATAATTGAATAAATTGCATTGGAAAACAATTGTATTTTTTATGGTTCAACAAAGGCGACGAAAGCAAAAATTTAAAATAATTTAAATCAAGACCTAAAATTCCAATAATTCAATTATTTTTTTGCTTTTTAATGAGTTTTAGATGCAGAAAATTTTCTTGATAATTTTTAATCATTTATGCTTCGAAAAAAATGAAATTTCACAACGAATGATAAGCATAAAAACGACTTACAATTCACATCGAGAAAAATAGGCTTTGAGAACGTTCGGCCACGTGAATTGGATGCTGAACATACATAAAGTCCTCGTTGAGTTCGTTTCACTTTTTGCAAAACTAATGAACTATCGGAAACAATTATATTTGTACCACCAGTAACTAATTGAAAATCTTTTAAATCAGTTTGTTCAGTTTTCAGTGGAGAAGGTATAATTTCATTTTGATTGACTAACAAAGATAGCCAATCTTTGTCAAGAACATTATTTTTATTAGAGGAAATTTGTTGATGTTTATTTATCCAACTGTCAGCTACGGTTGCGTCTAAAAAAAGAAGTGATGTTGCTTGTGAAGCACGAGAAGACAATGGCACGTGTTTTCTAAAAATACGTTCGATTGATGCATTTTTACTATCTAAATTAAGTGTATTCAGTAAATTTGATACGGTGATATTTCCTTTCGCTTTTGGCGCATTTGACGAATATAGTGTTTGCATACTTGATATAAAATTTGAAATTGAAGCCGGTTCACGAAGAAAATACCATTGTATTTGTTCGGTGATTCGTGGATTGCTTTGCACCTCACATTCAAAGTACACATCATTTGATTCTCGAACTTGTCTAAGATTAGCACCTAACTGGATTCTCAATCGTGGTGAATCTAAAGAGATAGAAATTGGAAATTAATTCGATTTGAATTTTTTTCTAAATGTACCCTAAATTTTAATAATTTAAAAATTTCGAATTTTAAGCAAACGATTTTTTAAAAAAATTATGTGCAATATCGATTCAAAAATTTAACAATTTTAATCTCCAACGTTTTTTTTGTTTAGAATTTCGAAAATTTTCGAATTACATAAATGATTTTGTTGTGAATTGATAAAAATTAATTTTAAAAATACTCATCTAATTTTCTATCAATTAATTTTCAAAACAAAATTTGATTTTGTCAGAATATTAGAAAATTTAATGAAAAATTAAAGTTTGCGTTACACATATTTATATGTATGATTAGCGTCTAAATAAAAATTTATTCGTTTTGATAAGTATCTATAAATAATAAATTAAATTCATCATATCATTTATTAATTTGAATTATAGCTATTTTATTAATAAAATACTTTTTACATATTTTGAATATAATTGACTTATTTCTATTCCTAATTCGTCTTCGTGGAAAAGGAATAAGATAGAAAATTGGTAGATACAGCTTGGTTTGAACACATAAAATGAAATTTTCCGTGAATTTTGCTTAGATTAAAAAAAAATACAAAATTAAATCATACGATAAATATATACATTGTTTTTATATAATATTAAAAAAAAAGGCAATTTGAAAAAATAAATTTTTAAAAATTAACGAAAAAAAATTAATTGAATTCAATTTAGTGAATCACACAAACTATGTTAGAAATCACTTGATTTGTAATTAAAACAACAAATCAAGAATTGTCAATTATTTTTTCTTGATTTGCACAATTTTATATTTAATTTCTTGAGGATTTTTTAAATGAACAATATAAATGAAAATAAATTTCTATCAATCATTTATCGATTTGGAATAAGAGAAAATCTGTTTTTATGTAACACTCAGATTATAATCCAATAATAATTAGATATCGCATTTATTGAATGCTTAGCTATTAATGGCAAAACTATTTTCAATTGAAATCAAGCTCATTTTATGTTAGATAAGAAATTGAGTCGTGAAAATTACTACGATAAAAAAAATTCTGAAAAAATTCTTCAACTAACAAATGACTTTCAAAACATAGTTAAATTATTAGTATTTTTTACTAGAATTTTAAATTTGGTCAATATTTTTATTTTTAGATTTTTTAGAGAAAAGTGATTTAAAAAGAGGTAATGACTCAGATTCAAACAATTGGAAATTAAATAAAAACAAGTGAAATATTCTGTGAATATAATTCAAATCAGAAAATTTTGATCATATAAACAATAAAAAACCAGACGGTTGTGTTCATTTAATGGAAAATTTAATATTCAAATACAAAATAATTTTTTTCTAGGCCGAATCTATTTAAAATGCAATCTTCAAAAAACAATATACAACATATAAACTGAATTTATTTTTAATGGCCAATGCATAAAAATTTAATTTTTTTGGAGCAAAATAACTCGAATTTTTTTACATTTTTATATTTAATTTTTTAAATTTCAAAAATTTAAAATATAAATTATAGAAATTTTATAAATCACCGGCTAAAATTTTGCATTTGAAAAAGAAATAATTTTCTCTAAAATTTCATTCAAGAAAAGAGTATTTTCGAATGACTTGAGCACTTTTCAAAGTAATAGATAATAAAAAAAAATATTAATCAGAAGAAGGAAGATAACATAAAAAATTTTCTAACTTAAAATTTTCGTGTCTTTTTTAAGTATTGAGTTTGTATTCTTGAGGTAATAAAATTTTGAAATTTAAGTTTGAATTAGATACAAATTTTTTATACAGGAAATGAGATAAAAAAATTATCTCAAAAAATACTTAACCGATAATTTAAATCACAATTTGGTTGTCTGGTTTGAAATTATGATTTTTTTCGATCACTAGATTTGGATAAATTCTATTTGAAAACATTATCTATAAATCAAATTGAATGTATATTTTAATTGTATATCATTATAAAATATTATTTCAATTTTTTCAGTTAAGTGTAAAAAAGAGACTGATAAAACTTGGAACCCAAAATTCGCAATTTTATCTAGTTCAGTATTTCAAATTTCAATTCTAAATTAATAAAAAATATTTTCCGTTTTATTCAGATATTCACGTCTTAAAATCAAAATTGTTAAGAATTTGTTGAAATGTAGTAAAAAAATGAGAATAATTTTTAAAATATTTTTTTTCCAATAGATTAGTAAAGGAAAAAATCCAATTTTATAATTATTGTTTTGAATTTTTTTTTTAATTTTATTAATTTTCAAAGCTTTATTTTTTTCGCTAAAAAATTAAAAGGATTATATAATCAGATTAAAATTAAAAATTAGATTTAATAAAACTTACATTCAATATCTAGCTGAGCGTAAGTTTCCACATATGAAAATCGATTATCAGAAAGCATCAAATTCTCGGCACGGCAAATTAATTGTTTGCCATCAGCATCCGCAGTCGGCTTAAAACGTAAAGTAGAAATGACAAGATGCTGATTGGAAACAAAGGCACTAGAAGAAAATATATTAGAGTTTAAATTATTAACACTGATTGTTCGATTATTAATAGATTGGACGGAGAGAAATTTATTATTTTTATATGAAGATCTAGTATTTATTGAATTGAATGTCGGTTCTCGATTATTGGGTAAAGGCCATTGAGTGAAATGATTTGAAGGTAATTTTCGGTCATTCAAATACCAACTAAAAACTGGTGTCGGTCTACTTCCAAACACAGAACAATAAATTTCTACTGAATGATCATCAACGAAATGTAGAATTTGTTTTTTATTTTCTGCGAATTTCGTTCGGTTTGATTCATTCGATTTTGTAATATTTAATTTATTCTTGATCTGATTTGAAGTAGTATTCAAAGGTAAATAATTTGATGTCCAATTATCATTGACTAATAAACGCTTTAAACCAATAAATGCGGTCACAGGAGATACTAGAAAAAAAATAGAAATAATTCAAAATTGGCAAAACAAGAAATTCGAAAAATATTAATAATCGTTGACGAATGGGTTTATAATTTAAAATAGATCTGAAAAGGCTTTCGGATAAACGGTCTGATAATTGTAGACCAAAACAAAACATATAATATCTAAGCTCTAAATTTTTTTTTTAAATTTCTAGCATTATTGAATTTTCTAAAATTAGATTCTATAAATTTCGTTTCTTGTATCAAACTGATTGATTATCCGTTTCGCTGAATTTCGAAAGACTAGTATTTGAGTATTTTTCTGATGTTTTTCTCTTCCACGTCCATTTTATTTTATTATAGTTTTTATTATTATACATTTTAATTGTGCTTAACACTTACTTTTTTTATTTGTTATTTCTCTCTTTTCTTAACTTGTATGTTCAACTAAATATGAAAGTGCATAGTGAGTATTTAAGTGAAGTGTAATACAGATTTCTTTTTTGGTTTTCATTGTTTAATACTTTTATACATTTTTTTTATTTTTCCGATTTTTGATTGTGCAATGACTCATTGCTAAGTGCATGAAAAGGAAAGTGTTCGTTTTTTTTTTGCACTATTTAAATACAAAAAAATATTTACTAGACAATGTATTTATCATTGCCTACTAATACTACCATATTGTTTTTAGACAAATTTAATTTTTCTGCACTCTTGAAATGCCACTATTTAGACAACAATTTTACTTGTGCGCAGCAAACTAACACAAAAAATTTGATCACAAAATGTTGAAAAGCTATTTATAATTGATAAACTGACATTTTCAAAGTTTTACGCTAAACATGAGACATGACAATAAGATTAAACATTGTTCAAATGAATTGTAAAAAAGTCACTTATTGAATGCTATAAAAAGGTACTAAAAGTGATGTTAAAGTCAAGTTGTATATACGTGCAAAGGATATTATCAATCTTTTTAAATTTTGTAGTTATAAATATTATAAATTTACATATGAATTTCGCTTTAAAGTATTGAATTAAGTTTTGTAAAATGAACAAGGAAAATAAATCCTATTTATAAAAGAAAAAAATATTCGGGATAAATGCCCAAAGCACATATATAATTTATTAAAACTTGAGAAATTTATTATTTAATGAAATTTTACTCTGATACCCTTCGATTTTTACTAGAAAAAGATTGTTTTGCAAAAATTAAATAAATTATATATTTTATTTAGCAAACTAATAGAATATTGTCAATTAAAAAGTTAAATATATTTGAATGAGAGCTAATTTTAGTATCAAATCACAAACATTTACCACAGTGAGTTATTATTTCACAAATGTATTTTGTTCATAAACATTCTAATAATAAATGTAAACAACCCAGTCAATTATTGTGTGTTTTTCATTTCGGTCATCTTGATGTATAATGAACTATGAGTTATCTAGTAAATGTGAAAAAAAATAGACTAATGTAATTCGCGTAAAAATATCAATGATATTACAAAATTAGATCATCTTAAAGTGGAATGATCAATAGTCGTAAAGAGAGAAAAAATTGAATTCTTGACATCTTCTGAGGCGATGCATACTATATAAATATTATTTATAACATATAATTGTTTAAAATCAGGCAAACTCAATATTCTTTATTTTTTCTTTCGGCAATATCCTTGTGTTATTGATTGAATTGTGACAAAAAAAATCAATATAAATCTTTGAATAATTTTAAGTCGAATTTCTCATACATAAAAATTTTTTATCAGTATGTAAATTTTTTTAATACCTATTGATGAAAAGTTTCGATTCTAATTATAAAATTTTTTTTCTATTGAAAAATTTCATATGTAAAAAATTTTTTTTTTACCGATTTCGTTGAATATTTATTTTAGAATTACTCAGACAAATTTGTAATTATTTTCTAGCTATTTGTAAATCAGTAATTTTTATTCAATTCATTATTCGAGAATATAATATAATATAAATTATGTATATTAAGAATTAACAATCATATCTTGCATTAGCAGAGTCAACCTTGTATTTTAGTATTTTATAGATTGATTTATCGATTTCTGATTTCAATTTTAGTTTTTTAAGCATTAAATTTTATTTTGTTTTATCGAATTTTTTTTTTGAAATGATGAATACAAAACATTTAATTTACATTAATTTTCTTTAAAGTGTTAATTCTAATTTCAAATAAAAAAAAAGATTATAAGAAGAGAAAAAAATTATTCAAATTAAATTATCATTTAACGATAAAATTGAATCAAAAATTCACGAAAAAAGGAAATGTTTAAAAGAAAATAGACAGACATTTTTTTACGAAATTCAAATCATTTTTATCATTTTAATCAGTTTTATTTTAAGATTGAATTTTGAATTTGTTTCGAAAACTAATTTCATTAAAAAATCAAATTAGATCTAACTAATTAAATTTCAAATAAAAATACCCATAATAAAACGAATAGACTAAAAAAAAAATTCATTGTGGCTCGTAAAATACCGATTGAATTAAAATTCAATTGGCTTAATTTAGAGGCACAATATATTAAAAAATCGAGAATCTTTATTAGATAAGAGAGAAAATTTGTTCCATAATTCTTGTCTCACAAGCTAAAAGATAATAAAATTAATTAGATGACAATCATCATCTTTTTCAAGCTTAAAGTTCTACAATATTTACTAAAGAAACTAAATTTTTTTTGCTAATGGTCATAAATTTGAAAAGCGAGGTGAATAAAATATTTAAATAGGTTCTTTTTTCAATACCACTGGATAATCACTTTCAATCATACACTTTAGAGTTTTAAGCTATTTCAGTGTCTATTCGAAAAAATAAATGCCTAAAATCTAATTTTTATATAATATCATTTGCAACATAGCTAATTATTTTATCATCTTTCACATTCAAACATTTTATTTTCAACCAATTTCGAAATATTTGTCTTTTTTTTAGGAAAAATGAGTGCCCTAGAAATGATAAAGCACAAATATCAAAACTTTACATGTTTCGACATTAGATCATAAAATATTTCTTTTTTCTTATATAATTAATGCATTTTCAATATATGACGGCGTATACTTTTTAGAAAAAAAACGTAATAAATAAAAATATATCAAAACAAATAAATATGAATTTTTGCTGATTTAATTTACTTCACTATTATTATTGCTTTTTATATATATATGAAATCAATAAACAATATCTATATTTATTTTGTCTTTGTTTTTTCAAAGCGATTTAATTAATCATCTTTCCAGAATAGCCGTCAAAAAAAAATTTAATATTTATTTCGAAAAATTGAAAATAGTGACTGATTAGAAAAAAAGGCTTTAAAAACCTACTTTTAATATAATAAAATTTCACAAGGCTTTTCGGAATATGTCAACTCAATTGATTTTAATTATAAAATTTTATTCGTCTAAATATACTTTTGATATTTGTGCTTTATCATTTCTAGGGCACTCATTTTTCCTAAAAAAAAGACAAATATTTCGAAATTGGTTGAAAATAAAATGTTTGAATGTGAAAGATGATAAAATAATTAGCTATGTTGCAAATGATATTATATAAAAATTAGAT
>BLXL01000029.1:0-22412 GCA_023170135.1 Acarapis woodi
ATTTTTTTCCTAGATTTTCTCTTAAAAAATAATTTTTTTTTTCTACTTTTCTTTTATTACTAAACATTTGTTAAATTTATCTCAGTGAAATTTTCAGATAGTTCAATTTTTTCATCAAGTTAAAAAAAACGTGCGGTTTATTTTAAAATCTTGATTGATTTTATTTTATTATTTTTTTTTTTTAAGTTTTGCTTGAAAATAAAATAATTAATAATTATTGAAAAAAAAGGAAAACTGAAAAAATAAAATTTTTCTCGAAATTTATGTTTCATAACATATAGTCTAATTTAAACTTGGAAATTAAATTCAAAATTTTAAGTATTTTGTGTAAAAAAATCATAAAATTAAATTTCTGATTAGGATTTTCTGTAAAAAAGATTTGAGATAAAAGTTTTGATTTCTCGCCAATTGGCTACTAGTTAAAATCGTTTTACTGTTTTATCGTACATCGATCGTCTTTTCACGAAAAATTTTTATAAATTAAATTTTTACTGTTATTTTATTGATGATTTTTTTTTATGTACTTTATTGTGTTTATTTGGGTGATGATCATTATTTACTAGATTCATTTAACTGATAATAAAAATTTACTTACAGTTTTAAATTTAAATGGGCATCATGATAGTTTGATTCATTTTATTGCTGAATCATTTTGAAGTGGAAATGATAAAATTCAAAATTGAAATCGATAAAATAATCAAATAGTTCCTTTCTATTTTTCACCCATAATTTAAGAACATGCTTTATTGATTTTTTGTGAATACTGGCTGCTTATAAAAGTGATAAAATCAGATTAAAATATTTAATTATTTGCACATAAATTATCAAAACTGTTTTAATTCCAATATAAAATTTTTTATCGCTCATTTTTTACTTTTTTTTTGAACAATCAAAAATTTGAACATTGTTGCATCACTTCACGTTTTTTAAAACATTGTTTATCTTTTATATACTTTTTCACAATTAGCTAAATGACCGGACACTTCATCTTTTTATTTTGATTTTTACGGTTTGATAAGCTCTTTTGTGTACAAACTTATTGTATCAAACATTTCACAATTTGATTATTGTTGGAAAATTTAAGAAATCTAAAAAAAAAACGAATAATTTATTGAAAATTCCAACTTAAAAGCTTCTTAATTTAAAGTTTTATCAACATTCATTATATTAATGATCTAAATTAATCCAAATATAAATTATTTTTTGTGCCAATATCATATATTTTTATGAAAGTCTCCTTTATGAAAAGAATTCTATTTTTATTGGATAGTTTCAATTCTAATAGTCGTCTTGTGGATTATTTCTTGATTTTTAATTTCATCAACGATAAATACATTACAACTTTTTGGAGCAACGATATTCAATTTGTATAAAGGTGATTTATTAATAAAATTTGAATCCTTTTTTTAAAACATATTTTATTTCAAAGATGATAGTTTGATGAATAATTCGAGAAAAATTTTAATCTTTCTGAAATGATTTCAAACATTTATTTTGAAACAAAATAGATATTTAATGAAAATATATTTCTCATAAATAAAGCAGCATTTTGAGGAAGTGATTTACCGAAAATTAAAGAGAAACTAATTTATTATTAAACCATTTATTTACAAAGTATGAATTTTTATCTTGTCTATAAATGTTTGATACAAATAGATTTTCTTCAAATAATATTATGAGATTTAATATTAGCTTAAGATATTAAAAACAAACTAAATCACATTACTTTTTTTTCAACTTATATCTTTCGTAAAACTGCTTCAAGATCTATTATGTTTGATAATAAGTAATGCCTATGAAAGAAATTTTTATTCATTTTCTACTTCTTTCTTTAAATAAATTTAATATAAAAATAATAAAAAATTTCATCCGATCCAATTTAATAAGGGTAATAAATTTAGGATTATCACTGTTAAATAGTTATCATTTGAAATTTCAATGGTTTTGAATACAAAATTATCGGACAATCATTTTGAAAATATGCTTTAATTTTTTAAGTAAGCCTTCATTAGAAAGTTTGATATTAGAAATTTATCTTTAATCATTACTTAAAAACAAACGAATCTTTAAGTGAATTTTTGAAACTTATTGAAAAAATAAAAATACTTTAAATTTCAAATATTAAATTTGTTAGACTATTTTCTGAGTCTGTAAATATTTCAGTCATTTTTTTTGCAGCTATTTTTTATTGTGACTTATGTAAATCTAATTTTTATTTTATTAATCTAAATTTATTTGTTATCTGTAATTATTTGTAAAAAATCAATCTTTTAATAATATATGAATAGTAGAAAAAAAATGATGGAAACAAAAATAATTTGTTAAACAAGAGATATTTTAATTCAAAAAGAACTTTTCAATTAAGTTTACCTTTTCTGAGAATCAGTTTTTATCATTTCAAAAGATTATTATTCTAACAAGATATTTTTTTCGAATCTAATTGAGCATTTGCGAAGAATTCAAATCATGTTATTTTTATTTCAAATTTATTTTCAAATATTTTTATAATAAGTTAATCATGGCTGTGTATCATATTTCAGTGTCAGATTGGCAAACATTTAACTAATTTTTCGTTATCATCCTACTAAATTACTTATACGTGCAATACTAGACAATGAATTTTTAAAAATAAAAATACAAATTCTTTGCACAAGAATAATAAATTGCGATGTTTTTGAAATTTGTTTACATTTTCAGATAATTTTAATAGCTCAATCAGACGTAAAAATAATGGCTCAGTTCAAAAATCTTTTTGTCTCTAAATTAAAAGCTATTTTAAGGTTGGTTCTTAGAATCTTGAAGTAGAATTTTTATTTTTCGATTATGAAGAAAATTATTGTTAAAACATATATTTTATAGAATATTTATTTACATTAGATCAAAATTTTTGGAGATACTTTGTATTCGAAAGTCAATCAAGTAATATTAAGAAATCTCTTATTAATCTGCTTTATTTATAATATTTTTACTTGATTTTTATAGTTTTATTTAAAAGTATAATAGATTTTTAGGCACCAAATTACCCACAATAAGCATTCCAAATAGTTGAAGTTAAGAATTTTTAAAGAGAATCGCATTACTCAAGATATCGACCCAAAATATCATTAAAAATAATAGTAATGTGATTTTTTTTTTTTTATAGGCTCTTCTTTAAAAATCGTGAATTAATATCAAATCACGCATGAATCATCAAACGTAATTTTTCACTTAACTTTGACTCGTATTAAGGTGTTTTAAATGCACGTCAATTTTTTATTTTTTAATGAATTAAGTATCAAATACATCAATGATCGGCATTTGCAGACTTAAGTCTGTCAAAAACATCTTGTGTTTTAATCCTTTGGCACTTTTGACTCAGTGTCTTGTATTGATCATTCTTTTTTCCACAATTTCATCAATGTGGATTGTAGGTAAGTAAAAAATTTTTAGAAAATTTTTTCAAAATTTATTTTTCAAAATAATTTATCTATCAATATTTTTTCAATCTTCGAAATTATATATTTATTAGGCATAAAAATTTTCTTCAAAATTAGCTGATGAAATTTCATCACAACTTTTGAAAGAAGAGCAATAATAAAAGAAATTTTTAGATGATTTCTTATATAAACAAGTGCAATTTATTATTTTAGGATTGACAAATTTCTTATTCATTTCATTAAGTAAACAATAAAACTAATTCAAAGACAAGACTAATTTTTTTAAGAAAAAAATTTATCTCAATTTTTTAACGCTTTATTTTAAATTTTATGACTGCTTAAATCGTTTAGTTAAAAATCATGAAATCATCAAGTCTGAAAATTACTGTTAGATTTTCGTATTTATAATATAATAAGAAAATCATTGAAAAATAACAAGTTTTTGTGAGATTAAAATAATTTCTGTCTTAAATTTTAAATTAAGAAAATTAAATTAAATTAAGAAATATCTAAGCAAGTTCATTTACTGAATGAATAAAATTCTAATCTAGATAAAAAAAAGATTTTTTACCTAACGATTTATACTTTTCTACTCCAACAAACTGTAATCTTTTGATCATATCGTCTAGAATTTCGTCAAATTTCTCTGAAAATTTCACTTTAATAAAAAATCAAGTAAACTCAAATATGGGTCTTGTAGAGATTTGTGTAGAAATAATTCTAATTTTAGAATAAATTATTTATAAACATGAAATCTAATATTCAAACCATTTACAAATTAGCAAATTTTGATTTAAATTTAAATGTTGTTTTCAGATTATAATTATTAGATTATCAAATGATGATTAATCATAAATGAATATAATTTAAATTAATAGTGTAACAATTGTATTTATTTCATGAATTTTTAAGTTTAGTTTTATTGAATTTCTCAATTCAAGTAATTTCTTTTTATTTTTTTTTTTCTCCAAAAATGAACTTTGAAAAATAATTAAGTCAATTTGCTTTCAAATCAAAATTTTTATGTCTACTGACATAATTTATCAATTTTCAATAGTTTTATTTTATAAAAATATTATTTTAATCGTGTTCGATGCTATTTATAAAATATAAATTAGAAATTCTAAACTTATTTTAAAAATAACCCTAAAAATTTTATATATAGACTTATACATCATGAATCTCAAAGTTAATTAGTTTGATTTATTTTCAAAATTTCTTTACACATATTGAATTCATAAAATTTTTCAATATCGCATATATCTTAATTTGAATAATATTTCTTCAAAAAATCGTTTTTTTTTTTTTTTGTTGCTTGTCTTTATATTTACTCATTCAAATAAATTTTTGATAAAACTATCCACCCTCTTCAAAAAAATTGTGATCTTAGATTTAAAATCAGCATTCTAAAATTCATTCATTTTTTTTTATAACTAAATGACTAGTGGTTAATCTATAAATGTTTCCCGAGAAAATTAAAATTTTTTTGGTGTATCAATATTTTACATCGGCAACTGATTTGTTAAGTTATGAATAGTAAATTTTATTTTTTTTTAAATTTGCATAAAGTGACTTTTAATTCTCTAAAATAGCTCATTGTTGAACTTTATCATTATTAAAGTAGGCTGTAAGGGTAACATTAAGATACAAGAAAAGATTTTTTAGTTCTGGATGCTAAATTTGCAATTTAATGTTTTAAGAAGAACTTATATATTAAAAGATTGACATTCGAACACTATTTTTGGCGCAACAAAATATTTTTAGTTTTCTTTGGAGATCCACAAAATGTAATTCAAACATTAAATGGGTCGAATACTGAAAAAAAAATATATATTTAAATTTTGTCTCAAAAAATTTTTCTCTAAAAACACGATTTGTGGTTTTGTATTTTTGATGTCTTCAACATGTGAATAAGTTACTAGCAAGAGTTATGGAATTATCTTGTTTGAAACAGTTTGCAAGTAGATGTTTATATGCTTGTTAAATAAAAAATGATGCGGTATTTTTTTTTTTTTGCATTTTTCATCTGTTCACTTACAAACCTTTTTTGCCTTTGACAAACACTGCACAATGTAATTCAATAATTAATGCTTGACATCAATTTATCTATAATTTAAAAACTTAAATTTCAAAATGATTTATTATTTGACATAACTCTTTTTTAAGCTTGAAAAGAAATCATTTTACCGTAAAGTTTACTTTTTTTGATATTAAATTTTTAATATAAATTATCTAATCGATAAAAGAACGATAAAATGATAAGGCTATTAATTTGTTACAATTATCAATTTTATTGTAACATAATGCAAACTTACACGAAACTAAATTTTTTGTGAAATAACATTATTATATCTACAAAAAGAGAAGTGCATTAAAAAAGTGATAAAAATGCTCAGGGCAAATCACGACTTTCATCGGATTATCAAAAATAAATTCGATTTACCAACTTATGTCACATCATTTTATTGAAATAAATTAGAAATGAATAAGTCAATATTGCAAAATATTTCATTTTTTTTATAATATTTTCGAGCATTTTAAAAGTTGTTTTACTTAAACTGATTTTTCAATAAAATGAATATTTTTTGAAAATTTCATGATTTTTTTAAAATTTCATGTCATTAAAAATTTATTGAAAACTAATTTTACAAAAAATTTTTTAAAATTTCAGATTCGAATCTTGAATACTAAGAAAATTTGAAATTGAAAATATTTATTATTAGAAAATTGTCAGCATTGTTGCTTATATACGCAAAAGATTGAGAAAATACTTTGTATGCTATGGATTTTAATGGAAAACAGATAGCCATTTTTGAATGTTGGAATTTCGTGAAAATAAATTTTTTTTTTTCACGTTAAAATCAAGTTGACTAAATTCAAATTGAAAAAAAAAAGAAAATCTATTAAGAATTTTTCATTTTTTAATTGATGCTAAAAACAAAATTTTAAACATTACTATTAGTTAATCACAAGAAAATTATTACGTATTAATTTTGTTTAGAATGGACAAATACAGTATTTGCGGTTTGCTTTAGTAGTATTAATATTATTTTTAATGAAACTGATGCGAAAATTAAGTTTATTTTAATTTAAACAAAAACAATTTGCTCGCTTTTCAGAAAATCTTATTAATTCAACGCTTCTTGTTTGCAAACTATTTTCTTGTATCAAAATCAAAACACATACATCATTTTTAACGTTTTTATACTCATAAATAAATGTATAGCGATAAAATTTATTAGAAAAATTTACATATTAATATATTGTATAAGAAATTCTTTTAATTTAAATTTAATTCTGATAAATTTTATTTGCAGGTTCTAATTTTCAAAATTCATTGTTTAATTTAAAGTAAATATATACTTTTTAGAACATAGTTCTTTGATTTGCTAATAAAAAAGCTAATAATTAGACAAAATTAAAAACAGTTTGTATCTATTTATTGCTGAGTAACCAAGGAGGCAAAATTTTAATTTTAACATAGAAATGAAATCACTAGTTTTTTTACTGGAAAAATCTAAGAACTCATCTAATTTCCTTTGATTTTAAATAGTTTTTGAATAAAAAAATTTTTTTGACACATTATTCTTTATTTTAATTTGTTTTTGAAAGAATTTTCTATAAAACATCCCTTTAATGACATTTACTTATTATATCGGTGATTTCAACTTATAATGTAGTTCAAGTCACTCGACACACAATTTAAACTTAATTCAGCGATCAGTAACTTCAATTCGAAGTTTGATAATATAAGATTCATTTACATAATACAGCTCAATCTTCTACATGATTAATAGATGAATAGTCATAGATAAACTATTTTCTTTGATAGTGTTCTCCATTTAAAATACATTTTACTATGTACATGATTACAAATGTTTGAAAATTCAAAATAAAAGTGAATACAAAAAAAAAATAAATTAAAACCTTTGATTGAGATGTAATGATCAAATGCTGTCAATTTCGAAAAATCCAAAAAATTTGCATACGTTTAATGTTTATGCTTTGCTAATTTATCTTAGACTTATTTTTGATATCTTTATTGAACAGCTTATAAAGTTTAATAAATTTTTTTTTCGAAAATTTGGCAAGAAAACAATGATAAAAATCATGTGCATTCAAATGTATAATACATTGTGTTAAATACACATCTTGTTTAGCTACAATTCATTTTTTTTAGACTTAGATTTGTTAATATTTACGCTTTGATCATTGACTCTCATGAAATATTATTTTATTCATTATTTGTGTATAATCAGTTTAATTATTGGTTATACAAGATTTTCGATTTCGAACTTTTGTTAAGTTTAGTATATTTAAATATAAAGATAATGGCAAATAGGTAAATTTTTTAAGTAACGATGAAATAGTTAATACTATTTGATTGAAATTTCACATAGTTTAATATTAAAATATAAATTAAAATATAATCAAAAACCGTAAGTATTTCTAAAAAATTGCAAAAACCTAACACTATCTAAACTGATTTGTTCCTTTGGTTTTTTTTTGAACAAGCGAAACAGTAAAAAATTTTTCTAGTTATTCACGCTTGGCTAGCTGTTTAGAAGTAGATCATCTGACTTGAAAAGGTTGAGAACTTTGTGTTAATCATAACTATGAATGGTTTCTTATTTTAGTAATATTCATTGTTGATTCAAGTTCAAACTAAAAATCTCTTCACAAACTTTTTTTTTTTTTTTCACTGATTTTTTTATCAGAAAAAATATTCATACCAATTTTCTTTTCTCTTCTTGCATAAAAATTATAATAAAATCGATCTTAAAATTAAAATAACTAACTCGAAAAAAAAACTTGAAAAATCTTAGTTCGAAAAATGCTTTTTTTTTTTGAAATAATCAAGTTCGAATAAATTCATGATAGTTAAGATCAAATGATAAAATTATCATTTAGTATTAAATAAATACAAATCTATAGGAATTTCGTTATCTTGCTTAAAAAAACATTTAATTGGTTCCAAAATACATAAGTATATTTATTTGAATGCTGAATAATTAAATTCATAATAATTTTTTGCTGATTGTAGAGGTAATTTTTTTTAAATCACGATATAAATCGATTATTTGTTATATGATTTTGATATTTTGTATCTTAGTATGTATCAATGTGAAATTTAATAATTGATTTCTATTGCATTATAAATGATAATGATTTAATCAAAAAATTTAAGAAATCGTAGAAAAAAATGTTGTACGGCTGTTTTTGTGTACATTTTTTTGAATGGATTTCAATGAACATTTGAAAATCGGTTTTAGATATTTAAAAAAATTTTTTTCCTTTTTTCGAAGAATAAATTTAATTTATGAACTGTTAATCTATACAAATTTTTCATCGACTATTTAATATTCATTCAACAGTTTACATATGCACAGACGCAAAAGTAGATATTATGAAACTATATCATTAAAAATTAAGTCAGTATGATATAAACTCAAATATCTACAGTCACAATGCAGATTTATTGTTGTTAAATTTGATAATTTCTGGTATTTCATAAAATTTTTTACAATCATGACTCTAGATTAAACATTATGTTGATAAATTTTTTCAAGAAAATTAATGGCGTCTCATTTAGATACCAAAAAATAATCGTTAAATTTATAACATCCTTATATTCGTTATGATCGATCATTGTTGATAAATTAGTACATACGTGAAACTTGAATTTATCTTTTTAAAAACATTTGTTGTGCTAGAAAAACACTTAAAAATAAATTTTTTTACAAGCTTCAATTTTTGAAGAACTTGAAAATCCTCAAGAATTGTTAAAATTTTAATGTGCAATGTATGTCATACATTACATCAAAATTGCTCCACTAAATTTTTGTTTTAATTTAATTGATTAATTTTGCTCATTGAAATTTCGATAAGCTTTCTGAATTGAGAAATAAGATTATACCAGTCCTTAAATGAATGAAGTCTCTTAAGAATTAGAAATTGTAATTCATTATTATGATTTCACATGTAATTTAGAATCTTCATATTTTTGTGAAATTTCGTATTATTAATTATGAGTCATTTAAACCGAATTTATCTTTCAATATTAAATTAAGATTTATATTGAAAAATTTTCTTTTAATGGAGTTATTATTGAATCAAATTTATATTGACTACCATCTGTTCAAAACCATAATAAGGTAAAATATCAATGTTTTTTTTTGAAATGTTTTCTAAACATAAACATTCAAAAACAAGAAAAAATGTAATTTATTGTATTTATTAAAATTTTTAAATCAATATATGACTTACTTGAGGTTTTGCGTAAAGGTTAATAATAATTAAATTATAATCCATCGATTATTTTGTATGAATTTTCATTGAATTATTATTGAAATATAAACTAGCCAATAATCAAATAAAAATACATTCAACACTAAATTTTGAATATTTTTGTATATCAGATGCTAAATTTTTATGAAAAAATAAAAATTTGATAAAAATTTGACAAATTGATTCAAAATCACAAATGTAAATAGTATTCTAGTCTAAATTAGATACATTTCATCAAAAAAAAAATTTTATTTTTTTTAATTTTTTGAATTAAATTTGCTAAGCTCAGTTTACAAGAAACAGATGCAATAAATTATATTATTCTAAATCTATTGCTTTACTAACTTTAATTTAGTGGTCTTACAATGTGAACGTAAAATATTAAATTAAATCAAAAAAAAATTAAATGCTAATGGTTTTTCTGATACTTGGACAGTCGATTAAACAGAAATTTAATTGCTTTAATTCAAGTAATTCGCGCTGAAAAATTGAAATCTTGTTTTTCTAATTTAACTTTGATAGCTAAATTAAATAAGTTTAATTATCAAATTATGTTTAGTATTTGTCTTCGAATCAATTTTATCAACATACAAATTAAAAATTTTTTTTTTTAATGACGTATAGGTGAAATATAGGCAAATGATAAATTAATATAAGTATTTCTAAGACTAAAATTAAATTCTCTATTGAAGGTAATATTTACAAGTTGAATTAGACTTCTGATGTCTGAAAAAAGCCTTTGCTAAGTTTTTTTGTGTATTATTACTCAAATTTAGTTATAGTTCTTCCGTACTGATTGCTGGAACTTTTATTAAACCTGATTCAAGTACTAATTGACACGAATTTAGCTACATATCGTGCAGACAAGATTTTTGTGCAATCCTGGTAATCAAAAATATAATTGTGTGTATATTTTAAAATAATCAAAATATATATACGATATATATGAATGCCTTATAATATAATTAATAAAATTCGGATTAATAAAGTACTAAGATTGAGGTGCAATCAGTTTGTTGTGAGTTCATTCGTAGATAAAGTGGCGGAGATGTATGTCAGAATTTTTTCTGGCCTGATCGAACGATTCCTTATATCATATTCCTTCACTGAATAATTTTGATTTTTTTTTACATTTTTAACAGTTTCTCACTCATGTTTTGGTTGTTTTGCCTTCTCTGAATGTAATTATTTTCCATATCATTCAATTTTTGAACTATCATCAATCAAATTTTTTTTCACTGGAGAAAATTATTAAAAAAATAATATGTTCTGTGACAATACGCAAATTTGTAATGTATGTAAATTCAAATATTGAATTTACTGTGTTGAATAATATAGGCTATTTTCTGACAAGTTTCATAAAATGGTAGAGCTTTACAATTCGCTTTAATTCTTCGGATGTTATAGGATCTCTATGTATAAAAAGATTTTCTATTATGTGATTGATGACCGATAATATTTTAATAAACTTGCATAATAAAATTCAATAATTAAATAGACGAAACATCGTTATATATATATTTTTTTGGAATTAATTCTTTTTCACAATCTGCATACAAGATGAATATCTAATTTCTTGGGGAAGCGAATTTTTTTAAATAAAATAGATTTTTTATTCATAAATCTTGAAATTTCAAAATATCTGATTGTTTTTTATCAATATTAGTTTCTTTATTTCAAATGACTAAACATTTAAAGTGATTCAATTTTTTTCAAGTTTATTACTTGGTAAAATTTAAGAATTTTAACGAAATTTCAATTACAACGGAATTTAAAATTTTATGTCAAAAATTCTGATCTTGTATTGTAAAACTTTTATTACTTGAAAAAAACTAATCAATTATAGCCGCCGATTCCACACAAATTGTAAACTTTTCTGAATGATCTGTATATTGAATGCTAATTGCGGTTTAAATTTTTTCAAGCCAGAAATCGAAAAAAATTTAATCTTGAATAGTAAAGAATTCACATATTAGTATCCAACTTATAGTGCTCAATCTAAATCTTTACATATAATTAATATATTACAATGTTGAGAAAATCAATTTCCATGTATTAATTTAGTGATTTTTTGATACAATCGAAATTAAAATTTATATGTAAATTCACAAATTTTTACCAAATTTCAAAATTTACGGTTAAATATTTGATATCTTCAATTTTCCAATACAAAAATTTTTTCTTGCCAGCAAAATTTTTATTCAAATTAATTAATTTATAATTGTGCAGATCAAGAAAAAATTTTATTAGGAAAACTAATTCATAGAAATTTTATAATAAACTAAAAATGAGGTAATCAATTTTTTTTAAACTTGAGGCCTTAAGTTTAGCTAAATTAATTTTAATTCAAAATTATCACTAATCATAATCTAAAGAATATTATTGAATTTACAGATATCGAATTTCATTCTTATTGGCATTTTAATAAATTTTTTCCTTCAATGAATAAAATTTTTTGATTTATGTGTGAATTCATTATTCTGAATAAAAAATACATGTGATTCAGTTTTCTTGAGATTTGTTATATTTTTTGATGCCTAATTTTTATTAATAAAATGAAAAATTTTTTTCGAATTTTTATAAAATTTCTATACTGTTAAAACATATTTTCAGTTGATTTGAAGAATTATCATTTTTTAAGCATAACGTGACTCAGTATCTGATCTCCAAAAGCACACATGATTTTTTTAGAATTTTCAAATTATTAATCAAGCGAGCACGATGCTACAGGAACTTGTAGGAAGATGTCAAAAATAAAAAAATACATGATTTTTGTAACTTGTTTTATTAAAATCAAAATTTTATGTAGTTTAAATCTAAGATATAGTATCTAAAATATTTTTGACACCAGGACTTTAAGTTCATTAATCTAGTCAACACACTTAAAACTATTATTCACTTTTGATCTGAACTTAATAATTATTTTTGGTTAAAACCTTTGAAATTTTTAAGATTCCAAAACGATATCCTTTTTTAAAAGATAATTTTGTTAATTTATATAGATTTTTATGTTCTAAAGAATGTTTAATTTATTGCTGGTCAAAGTTTGAATTCTAAACATTTTTAGGATTCACTAATATTAGTCAATTATACATATAATATTTACTTGTTATAAAAAGTGAATTTTCTCTAATTCGACTCAGAAGTTTGTAAAACTCAAAAAATTGTTTTTTTTTGCTTCAAATCATTTTTCACCGTTTTTACGAAATTCATTTTTTTTCAACGCATTATTTTTTTTTTTTTTCATATAAGGAAGTATCAAATAAAGAAAAAATTTCAAAAATGCGTTTTTTTTTAAATAGCCTTAAGATAAGTATTTTGGAAGCACAATGTTTCATGAAAATTCTTATTGAGTAGTTTGATAGAATTTGTATAATTATAATTTACGATGAAAAATAATGCGCAGTTGAGGAAATGTTGAAATTAGTTGAATAGTTCGAAATTCCCGAAACAAGTGATTAATAAAATTTAAATATATTTTTCTATAAAATCAATATTTTATCTTTTTATTTTTTCGTTGAATTAGAACTTGATATATTTAGATGAATTCAACGCAATCTTAAAAATCGAACAATAAAAATTCTTATATTTTATAGACTTACGAAAGTAATATAATTTATAATTGATTGGATTTCAAGTATATTCGCGACTTCTAAGAAATTCACTCGTTTTCTATATCCTTTTGACTTCACACCTAGAAGTTTTTAACCTTTACACAAATCAGGAAAAAAATAATCATTTTGTAATAAAAAATCTCATTGTATATTTGATTTTTTTTAAACATACTTAAAAAATTTTCTGAAATTAAGTTTCAATAATTAATTGACGATAACTCTAAAAGCGATAATTTTTTAAGGCCTAAAAAATTGAATCATTTAATCAACATTTTAAAATTTTCGTTTGAATATTCACTTTTGGTAAAATAATTTTAAAAATAGATATAATTTCTTTGACTTTTACGATATTTTCTATTTTTGGTCAATTATCTTTTCAAAATGTTTTAGAGATGCTCTACTTTCACAGTTTCTTTTCCATTGCCTCTAGTTATTCTTCAAAGTTTATCGAGCAGTATTCAAATGATCTCATTGTTACGATTCTCGAGTCATTGAATACTTTTTTTTTTTTTTTTTAAATTTGCAACAATGTGGATTTTAAAGACAGATAAATCATTTCATTTTCAAACAGTATTCTAGATCTTTTTATTTTTTTTTTTTAAATTTTGTGAAAATTTCAAAAGAGTGATGCTTTTTGAAGAGTTTAAGAAAAAAGATCTGAATTCGAGAATCAATAACTCAAAAAGGGGTTTTTCCAGCGATTTAGATTTCCGACACATTATGTTGTATAAATTGCGTGTGTTATTTTCTAAATGTGTTAATTTAGCATTGTGACTTTTTGAAATATAAAGTAGATTAGAAACGGTCAATTCTTCCATCTTAAAAAAAACGATCCATTTTTTTATCAATAACTTCAATGAAAATTAATGCCACCTTATTGACCGACATAAATATTTTCATCTATTTTTCCTCAAGAATTTTTCGGTTGAAATGATTTTTTTGAAAAAAAAAATGAATATTTATTAAAGATTTTCGCTATTAGCAGATAAAAAAAACTTTTTATTCGGAATTCCGCAACATTTATTAAATATCCTACATACAATCTTTTTTGTTCTCTAAAACTATAAATGACTTTCGACTTACCAAATACCAACATGATTTTGTTATAATTCAAAGATTTGAATCTTAAAATTATTAATTGCAATTCACAAAAGCAGAGTTTCGACAATGATTTTCTTGAATTTCATATGAAATTTTTGATCTATTTATTCTATAAATTTATATAAACATTTTCATAAAATTTATACAAAATCTTTATGAATTGATTTATTTTTTTAATAATTGTAACGCATCCTTTGGGCAAATCGCATTCTTGAATTATTCTAACTAAATTAAATAAAATTTATAAAGTTAGATTTAGAATCAGCTATTAAATTCAAAATTTTATCTGAGAATCCCAGAAAATTAGTTTAAATTAATAAAAATATAGAAAAAATTTGAGCTTTTGATTTAATTTCGAAGTGAATTTTTTATTTCAATATTATTCACATCAATTGAATGCTTGCTTATTAATTGATAAAAACTAGTATTTTATAATTGCAAAACTGATTGAGATTATAAATCACTTAAAATTACTTTTCGTTGCTTTTATTTATTTTTTTATTGAAAGTCACAATATTTAAATTGATTTTGATAAAATAACTTATCACACCGATCTAAATTATTATGAATATCAATCGAATATTTAAAATTTTATTACAACCAATTGCTATGACTTTAATTTGAAATTGTAATAGTGTTACTTTTTAATTCAATTTAGTGATGAGAGAAATTTCTGAATAAAATCACAAGATTGATTTTTTTAATTTTGTGTGAAGGAGCCAAAATTTGACCTTGATTTTTTTTTTTTGTATTCATAATTTATAATTGATTTAAGGCTCTCAAAAATTCAAGAAATAAAAATTTGTGACAAACAGCTAATCAAAAAGATTCTAATTAGTAAATTTGATTCAAATTTTAATGAAAAATTTCTTCAATAAATTGTCAATTAATAAATTAAATCCTTATTGTAATTTATCATTATAAGCATTCAAACTATTTAAATTCAAAACTAAAAATTTTCGACTTTAATTAAAGTCTTTTGTTTAATTAGTTTAAAATGAAAAATAGCCTATAAATTTTTCAAATAATCTTTAATTTTTTAGAAATTTCACTAAAAAAATCAAAATTATTTGATAGTTTTAAATAAAAAATTGTGATGATCACTAGACAAAGATAAATTTTTTCAAGATTATTATTTTGAAATATTTACTTGAGTTTAAAGGGTTTTTTATTAACAAATTTGGTCTAGAGATGGAAAAATATGGTTTAAGTTCTTTAGTTTGATTCGGTGTTTTAGAAAATTAACAAATTGAAAAAAAAGTGAATTCTATTAAGTGATGGAGTATTGAATCTCGTTGAAATTCGACTACCACGTTAGCATTTTAAAAACTATTAGCTTTTTTTGGTTGAAACGAAATAATTAGACTAAATTTTTTTGAATATTTCCGAGATCATTTGGAAGAGAGTTTAATTTTTTCCTCGAAAAAGGAAGGATATAAGAAAATTTTTTTCTTAATGAATTTGATAACAAAAGTATATTAGTACTGTCATGTATCGCAAAGTGAATATTTCAAAAAAAAAACAGTATCTTTAAAATTGTCTGAGAAAAAAGTGTTAAAAATGAAAAAGATTAGACAAAAAATATAAAATATTTCAAATATTCAAAATACAAAACTCATTTTGTACCTAAATTCAAAAAAATTTGCCAAAACTAATACGAGTACAAACAGTAGTCGAAATATTTTTTTTTTTCTGAAATTAAAACCAAATTTAAAGAAAATTTTTAAAATTTTTGAATAAAAATCAGTTATTTAAATTCAATGGTTTTTGCAGTTCTAATTAGTGAATTTTAATTTAGCAATATTTTTGAAGTATTCAAAAAAGAATCTAAATTTTTTTTTTTAATTGTTAATTTTTGAAAAATGCATTTTAACAAGTTTATATTATAGTTCGCTTTAGATTATCGCTGAACAAAATACATCTATAAAAAATTTAAAATCCACTATGAAAATTTATTTTTCGGTCTTTTTTTTTCCTTCGAAATATTCTCATTGAAAGAATAATCTATGATGAAAATTTTCATTTTTGCGAATTACTAAAGTTTACATACGAAATTTTTGCTTAATAATTTATAATAAGGGTTAATTAATGAATGTTGACAAATTTTTTCTCTTAAAATAAATGAGTTAATTCCAAAATTAGTAGCTTCCGTAAAAAATAGATATTTTTCTAAATATGACGTAAATATTTTTGAGACAAATCTTTTTTAAAGTGTTGAGCACTTAAAATTATTTCACATATTGAATAAGTTATTTAAATAAAATTAGTTATGAGTTTTATAAGATTTTTATTACTAATGAAAAATCATATAAATTTGATAAATTTATCATTTTTTGTTTAAAAAAATTTGAGACTCTTAATTTGTAGATTCTTTTGTGAATTATGCAAAATATTCATCGGACACATCTGGTAAAATTAGTGTATTAAATTCAAAGCATTTTTTTGAAGCTTAAAATTTTATTTTTGTTATACAAAGAAATTACTCAAAATATAATGTATTGAAAATATTAAAAACTAAATTGAAGAGAGATAATGAAATTCGGTGAAATTGCATGAAATAAATAAATGTAATTAAATTTATGAGAATGATAATAAAAGCCAATTAATCACCTTAAAAACGTTTTAAGTATTGGGATATAATAATAATTTATATAATATGTGATACTGATAGGAATTCTATTCATTTCTAAAATTGAAGATCATTCAGTCAAAGGCTATACATAATAAATAAATAACAAGGTAAAATCAGTAGAATGAAGTCTTTTAATTATATGCGTTATTAAAATAGTGTTTTTTTTTTATATATTTCCTGCCCATCATCAAATTTATTAATAAAATTTTCGGGCTGATCGTATTCTAAAATTAATGTGCATAAATTTATTGCTTCGATTTATTCATGTAGAAATACTTTGACTTATTGTATTGTGCAAATCTTAAAGATATGCACGGCAGGCTAAATGCGTCAGAAAAATAAAGTAATCAATCCATATCGAAATCTAATTTGTAAATGTGCAACTTATTTCTCCAATTTTTTATAAATATCAATGGAAGAAAATATTAGAATTGAAATAAGACGATTTCTCAATCACAAATTTCATTGATTACTAATTAAATATAGCTATATCATTTCAAATAAACTATATTCGAAAAAAAAATTACACTATCCTATTTTGAGATAGACGATTATAGAAAAATATTCAAAATGCACATTTTAAAGCTGTAAGTTATGTCAATCTGATATAATCTACTTAGACAGTGTAACAGTGAATAACTGTCTTCTCGATTTGATGTGTTTGTAAAGTGTATGTATACATCAGTTAAATCAAAGAAATTTTTTCAATTAAAATCAAATATCCGATTATTGAAAACGTGTATAGACTCATCAAGATTTTTTACTTCTATAATTCGTATATTACTCATATTCAATTTGCATTCAAACATTAATTCTTACAATTTAATGTTTTTACGACCAACAAAACAAATTTGATTGCTTTTACAAGGACATGAAAATATGAAACTTATGACGATATCTGTTTCTTTGGAACTAAAAAAATTTTACATCTTAAAATTTGAATTTGAAGTCTCACGTTTTAAAAATTTTATTTATAATGTATTTTAATGTTTTGTTTCATCTATTATTGATAACTGGAGCGCGATTCGATGAAATTAGAATGAAGTTGGTTTCTTATAAAAAAAATCATTTCAAAATTCAAAATTTAAAAAAAAAATTTAAAATTTTTTCAAGGTAAATTTTGAAAAGCGTGAAGATGCATAAAAAAAATATTTTTCAGTTAAGCAAAGTATTTTCTCATCTCGATTTTAAATGATGATTTTATTTCTGTGATAATTTAACTAAAAAAAGTTTTTTTATGTTCAAATATATTCAGAAAATCTATAGTATATACTCTGGGTAAAATTTCACTTTTAAGCTTTTTTATTAATAAAAATTATCATATACAACAACATAATGCGTTAATCAAATATGCAAGTGTGCGTGCAGGTATCATTTGATGATAAAATGTTGATTTTTTTCTTAAAATTTTAATATATAAAATTATTAAATCGATTGATTTATTTTTCTAACTATTGAAAATTTATGAGAGTTCTTAGGTGCTTCTGATTTGTACAGTTTTATTATCCTCACTAACAAATTTAAAAAATAATTTGCGAAAATCTGAATTAAGATTTTTAATTTAACACGATTTAATATTTGATCAAAATTTCACTAAAAAATTGCTTCGTATCGCTTGCTTTAAATTACTATCTAAAAAATTAATATTATTATACTATTAAAATTGAGCTGAAATGCATTGTTTTATAAAATTTATACACCAGACCGAGTTTGCATTTTGGAATCCTCAAAATAGTCTAAATAGAAGTCGTAATTTTTTGTTCATATATTTATCATTTATTTCACCAATCACAAGGTAATCAAAAAATACATAACAACTTACTTTCGATTGAAAAATACAAATCTTTTGATGTTAATCTAACTCGATTCTATTAAATTTTTTTATTTGAAATTCAGCATTTATTCAACTTACATTTTCGACCATGAAAGTAAAAACAAACACACACATACAAAAATTTAAACAATCTAATTGAAAATAATCTAATAGGCAACAAGTGGACAATAAAAATTATTTTTCCGACAAATACTAATGCAAAGCAGAGCAGTTAAAAAAAAATTTATGCTTTAATTATCGATATTTGATCAGAAAGATTTCGCATGCGATACTGAATAATATAATATCAAAGCAAATTTCCAGACTAAATAATCTTATACAAAATATATTTAAATTTGTATATGTTGAAAAACTCAATACAGTTTCAAACTTTGCTTCAAATTTTATCTCTATTTCTAATTATCAGTTGATTATCAAATATCTAAAATTTTTTCAAAATTCTTTATATCCTTTTGATATGAAATAAAAAAAAAGAAAAAAAAAATTTTTTATTTTTTTACAATTGTCTTTAATATAAAATTGTTATGTTTTATTTTCTAAGAAAAAATTTAAAAATGCGTGCCATTTTTAGTGAGCGAATTGGACTAAATATTTTTTTTCTGCCAAAATTGTTACAATTATTTTATCAGCAGGAAAAGAACAGAATATTCGAGAACAGTAAACTTTAATTATTAAACAAATAATTTAATATTTTTCAAATTTTTAAATGAGTCTTCTTATGAATGATTCTAATTACATTTTACAACAAAAATTTTTTATTGTACGATTCGACATGACCTAAAATGTTTTTTCTTCTAATTAAATTCAAGTGATGCACTAACGACTATCAACAAAAAATTTTGTCAAATTATTGAATTTAATGTATTTTTTTAATAGCTAGTAAAAAAATAGTTAAAAAAGGGTGAATATAAAATATACACAATAGTACTAAATAAATTCTATAATTTCTTTTTTTTTTTATGTACAAAATAGCATGAACCGAATGATTAAGATATGAAAATTTCTGACAAAAAAAATTCTAGTTGGGCTTTCATCATAAATAAAGTCATAAGCCAATTTAAAGAAATTAAATTAGGTGACCATAATTAAATTGCGAAACTAAGGAAAAAATGAAACATGCACTTTCTAAACTAGAGTTGTGTAGGAAATTAAATTTTTTTCTTTTAAATTTAGAGTTTTAGTAAAATTTTCATGAATTTCCGGTTTATCAAAATACTTTTTAATGGTTAGCCCTTCATAAAATTTTCAATGAATAAAGCGAAAACATTTTTAGATTCAGAATATTTTTTCGCAATGTAACTTAAGAAATTTTTAGCATAATTGTATTCATTTGCATTCCAAGTATGTACCAAACAATCTCATTCACACAGAATATGTTTCACACATAATATTGGCTCAGATTTACAAAATAATTTTTTTGGCTCAAAAACATCTCAAATACTTGCAACGCATTCTTAACTTGAAAATACGTTAAATCAATAGTTCACACACGAGTAAAAGTAAGAAAAGTTTCTAGCATCATAATTAACTTATTGAAAAAAACAAAGATAGCATTCTTTTTTTGAATATCCATTTGTAATTTATTCTCAAAGAAATAATTTTAAAAATATTAGATTGTTGACATTGAAATAGGTTGAACTACTATTCTATCAGAACAAATTGAAATAGCTGCTTTTAATTCGAATCTTATGTGAACTATGTTAATTTATTTTTTAGCTATTTTCAGTTAGTTGCTTCGCATAATAAACTTGCTGCACATAGGCTGTTAGCAATAGTATTTGAAGCATTTAAATATTTAGCGGCTAAAATGAAATTGTTTTAGTGATATATTAAATGTTGTTAACGTCCGGCTAAATAATTTTGAAAAAAAAAAAAAATTTCGTTTAATTTCATTTTTATTTCAGTTTGAATCGTAATGTATGTATATTTTTGAAAAAAAAAACAAGCGTATTTAGAAGTTTTTTTAACTCTTTTTGCCAATTCTCCTAGTAAATTTTTTGTCTTTTGCTAATAAAAGAATTATAATTTTGAACAAAGAAAGAAAATCTATTTCAGATAAGTTTCCAAGGATTGAAAGTTAAAATATTCTTGATCCAAAATTCTTAATTCAATAGTACTAAATGTGTGTCGAATTCAAAAAGTTATTTTTTTTTTATCTTCAAAGATTTTATAACTTGGTGAAAAATATTTTATTAAATAATCTAAAAATGCAATTTATTTTTTTTAATTACAATAAACTATTTAATGATAATCAGATTCTAATGATATAGAATTTTAAGAGATGAAAAATTTAATACTTTTACTCGAATCTGATTACAAAATAATTCAGAACGAAATTAATGACAAATTTTATGATTGAGATAAAAATTCGAATTAGTGAAGCCAATTTTACATCATTTAAACTGATTTAGTTGATTCAAACATTCTAAAATTAAAATTTAAAAATCCATATAGTATTAACTAATGACATGTTTCAATACATTTATTGAAATTTAATTTGAAATTTTCTAATATGGAGAAAAAAAATTGAATGAAAAAAATGTTGAATTTTAAATTTTCTGAATAAGATAAGATTTTATTCATGTATCCATCACCATATTTCTAAAAATTTTTTTTCGAAATTATTTTTGAATAGTCAAATGAAATTTTGGTAAACAAGATTTGTAATATATGAATTAGAGTCGCTAAATTTGTAAATAATGTTATTTTTTAGCATTTTTTTTGTTTAAGACCTAAAATTTGATTTAACATAGGTTCTCTTCAAAATATATGCTAAAAAAAATTGCATTTGAAGGCCGAAAAAATAAGAAAAAATTTCACAATGATCAATGTTTTTAAGTCACTTATTCAAAGTAATTGACTATGCTTTCTCCAAATTTTTACTATTATTGCTATATAGATTCGTTTTCAGCACAACAGGAATCAGCTATTTCGAAAAATTATCCTGTCCATATTTTTTTTGATATTTTTTCGTGAGCGCTTTCTAGATTTAATTTCTAATAATTTTTAGACAATGTGGTACTCATTTATCTAGTTTTAAAGTGTAAGCCATGTGATGTGAGTGATTTCTAACAATTGATATCGAACAACAAAAATGTGTAAACAATTCACAAGCACAAATTAGAAGATTTTTATCCATAAATTTAACAATATACCCATTGTTAATCTTGGCCTGCCACAATGCTCTTGTCATTTAATTGAAAATATTTTTTATTTTTTTTTCATTTTTTATATCAAGATTAGACTGAAAATTTGTTCACATTAAGAAATTTATATCTAAGGCAGTTTTATTTGCATCCATAGTTTTGAAATAGAAATGATGACAAATTGTCCTAATTTAGTACCAATTTAATGAAAAGAATTTGGGATGATATCTATTTTTTTTATATTTGATCATGTCTAGCAATCAAACTTGAAATCGTCCAAGGTTATACTACCGAGAAAAAAACTTACAATAATTGTCTGTAATAATTTTGAATTTTCATCAAAATTTTTATGTACTCTATCAATCGATTAATTTAATTATT